>OX439005.1:19995732-20068232 GCA_949316495.1 Amphiduros pacificus
CTCACACATGATCAATCTGATTCCCACAGTAGTACCTAGTTGAGCTTATATGCCTACATAAAGAGAATTCCTTTTAAAATGATAATTCAAATTTGTGAAACATTGAATTAATATATTTTGTGACTTCCTATCATCTTTTTGCCTAATCTTTGATATCATCTTATTAATAACAATTTTATTCAAATTTACATGTGTTGTTTAAATGTTAACTCAGGCTGCAATTTAGTAAATTCTTGCTAATGCTTGAAATTTCTAGTAGCATCCATAATGAAATCAGTAAAACCTCGATAGAGTCACAATTTCACTTTACTATTTCTCAGGTTTACCAGTGAGAAAAGTGAATTGGGATTTGGTTTTTTGAATTTTTGGTGTTTTTTTTTTAAAGTATTATCTAAATTCAAATTCAAGAAGTGCCATATCTTGGTTAAACTTTGTCATTATGAGAGCAGATAGCTATGTGGTAATTCTAAGTTTGTAGTGAATGTAGGCCCTAGCAGACCTATTATAAAGGTCCAAAAAGCATGATACCTATCATGAAAGGGCCTTGAGTTTAATAGTTCATTTCCCATAACAGAGTTTGACCAATCACAGGTAGTTGACAATCGACATTTAAGTCAGGTGAACCAAGGAAAATGACCTCCTGTCCATAAGAGCCATAGTGGGCAACCAATTGAGTGAATTCATTATATAACTAAGAGTAGGCAAATCTATACAACCCAGATGGTTCTGGTCTGTAGATAACTACAAAGGTTAGTTTTTACCCTTGATTGGTATGGAGGCCTCCATTAGCTCCAATATATTAACAGTAGGTGGATCCAACCTACTGGTTGTAAAGGATAGTTTAGAGCATCCAGGGGCCCCAGGCCATGGCGCAGTTGGTTAGAGAGCCAGTTTATTAGTAACCAGTTTCTCTGTGGTGATCCAAAGGTTGTGGGTTCGATCCCCGGCCATGCCAAGTTTGAACTCATGATTCAATTTCCAATATTAGTTGAGGCCCGTGCCTAAAGTGTTAACCCATTGTTCTTGTAAATCTGTGACCGGGTGGATAGTCATGTCAAAAAGAAAGTGATGTAAAACCCCAAACAATAAAAGAAACAAATCAGATCGTCCAGTCAGGCGGAATGAGTGAAATTTGAGGGAACCCTCTTCAAGCTACCATGTTTCAGTCATGAATAGAGCATGGAAATTATTTCAAAGAAATAGTCTCTCATGTCCAAGACCTTGCAAGAGTTGCTTTGGATATTTCAAAAGCCAATTAAAATTTGGTTGCTAGGTTTTGTTGTGATGAATGTCCATTATTGTAGGCAATGCCATCCATGTTTACATTGTCAAGCCAAGCATGTGTTCTCCCGGTTGTGTGCCATAAAGATGCATTCTGATTGATTGGCCAAATGTGTATTGCGGTTATTTACCTTCCTACTACGAACACATGCACAAGCAGGTCGGGCAGGCCCAGGTGTTTCCGGCAAACAATTATGAAAGAAGCGATTTGCATCTTCGTGTTTGTTTGGGCATCTCCAGAAATCCCAATTCGGATGTTTTTGTGAGTCGCCAGATCACACACTACCATGAGGATTGTGAAGCAGCTCGAGGCAGACGACTTTTTCAATTTTTGGTAGGGCAAAAGGATAGAATGTTATATTTGCTAACGACCCATGTGTATTTCAGGTTAGCATATGTGCAGAGCATAAAAGTATGGAAATCCCTGCAGGGAGCAGTTTAAGAAACCCTATAATATTCACATCATTTTCATAACAAGAACATATACAACATTGTGACAGTGCAAAATCATTTTTACATACAACTTTGGATTTTTGGAGCGGCCGTTCAATAAGTTGATGTCACTTTTGAAAATCAAGATTACATTGTTGCTCGTCTCTGCATATCAAAGGTGAGTCAGAAGTTGTCAGTTTGTGGTATAGAACAAATAGATCATGGAGGGAGAGAAAATTGCCATGAAAATTGTCTAGTTTTTGCAAAATCTGATGTTTGTTGAACGGCCGGCCGGCCATCTGGCCGGCCAACTAAGCCACAGGCATGGATTTGTTTGTTTTGTTTGTTTGGGGTTTTACATCACTTTCAACATTAGTTCAGTCATTTCGTGATGGGACCTACTTGTGGCAGATATAGTGCTGCCTCACTGAATTGTCATGTCGCAGGTCCTTGACATGACAACCCACATTGTCACAGGTTTACAAGGACAACGGGTTAACCCTTCAGGCACGGTCTTCAGCTCTCATGGCCACGTGGGCATGGAGAAAAGTGAGAATATTCACAGAATGATATGCCAGACATGAGATCTACACAGTGGTGGTGATTAAGATAAAGATTGGCAGCTGTTTTCAGGTTTTATATAAGATGAGGGAATATATATCTGCCAAAAAGGATGCACATGCACTTGGTAATGCGGTATCACAGTTATCAGTCACCAAGAATCCGGGTTCCGACGTAGAACATACAGGTGTTTCAAGGTGTCAACAAGGAAGCTATATATTTTTTTAAAAAAAGGAATGATATTAAATCTCTGAAAGAAAGACATTCATGTATTATTTCGGTGCCTTAAAACTATAAGACAAACCTGTAAAAAGATACCAACATATGTTAAAATTGAGAACATTGTCAATAAAAAGTACTTTATCAAAAAATAATAGTTGTCCATCATGGTTTATACTGATTAAATATTAAAAATTAATAATGTGGTGAAAAATATTCGAGCTCTACAAAAGAAGATATGAGCATTGGATTCCCCACAAAATTCTCAATAAAATACACCTTAATTTTCTTCAAATATGATAGTTTAAACCCCTCAAATTGACTGGGATACCTTGTGACCAGTGAAAAAGCCCGTATGGCTTGTCCACCTAAAGTGGACAACTTGTCCACCCACTTGTCCACCTGGACAACCCCAAAAAGGTGTATATATGAGAAAAAAAGATGTTACTGCTCATACCACTGATGAGACCAATCGTGTCGAAACTAGTCTGGTAGTTACACATCTTACATAACATAGAAGTACCCGTCAAGATCTGCTTCATTCCGAGCAAATATACTTCTTGAAGCTACCGGACTTCTTTGTACGGCGTTCAGCGTTAATAATAATAATAATAATAATAACATTTGTATAGCGCTGATTACCAGTTAAAACTGTTCAAAGCGCTTCTGCCAGAACGTGAGTTCTGAACAGGTGGGTTTTCAGCTTACTCTTAAAGAGGTCGGCTGAGGTGCAAATTCTAAGGTCAGTAGGGAGATCATTCCATAGCTTAGGGCCAATCGTTGAAAAGGCCCTGTCCCCAAGTGTCTTAAGACGAGTCTTAGGAACAGTCAGGTAGGTGCCATCGTTAGATCGCAGACATCTATCTCCCTTTTTAACATGTATCAGATCTCTTATGTAAGCAGGCGCCTTACCATTTAATGCCTTCCATACCGTTAAGAGAATTTTAAATTTTATCCTAGCATGTACAGGTAGCCAATGTAATTCTCTTAGTTTTTCAGATATGTGATCAAATTTTCTAATTTTACCCACCACTCTAGCAGCAGAGTTCTGTAGATATTGCAGTTTCTTGATCTCAGATTTTGGTAGGCCAGCCAGTAGTCCGTTACCATAGTCCAAGGTTGAGGTTACGAAGGCATGCGTCAGAGTTACACTTGTTTTCTCGTCCAGACATTGTCTGATTGCTGATATATTTCTGATGTGATAATATCCCTTCTTGCACATTTTCTTAATTTGGGCCTTCATATCCATTTTCATATCCATGGTGATGCCCAGATTGACTATCGATTGGGAGGGTGATATCAATGATTCACCCACCCTTACTGTGGTAATGGGATCATGTCTGTCGTCCCCGTGTCCGTTGTGACATACAAGCATCTCGGTCTTTCCATCATTAATTTTCATCTTATTTGATATCAGGAAGGCTCTGATTTCACTCACACATTTTTCTAGTCTAAGCAAGCTCAGGTCATCACTCTGTCTTGAAATGTGATCCACAGGGATGTAGATCTGGGTGTCGTCTGCATAAATATGGTATTGTAGGGAATATTTTTCCAGAATGTCTGTCAAGGGCGACATGTATAAGGTAAATAAAATAGGCCCCAGTACCGATCCCTGAGGGACTCCATATTTGATTGGTTTGGTGGTGGACCTATTGCAGCCCACCTTGACACATTGTTGTCTATTTTGTAGGTAAGATTTTATCCATTTCAGTGCATGACCTTTCACCCCATATCTCGATTCAAGCCTATTGAACAGTATTTGGTGGTCTATGGTGTCAAATGCCGCAGAGAGGTCAAGTAACAGTAGAATTACGCTTTTTCTTTTATCCAAGTCCATAAGAATGTCATTTTGGACCCTCAGTAGGGCTGTCTCCGTGCTATGATGTTCCTTATATGCTGATTGAAATTTGTCAGTCAGCCCATTGCTTACTAGGTATGATATCAGTTGGTTTGCTACAGCTCTTTCCGTTAGCTTTGAGACATAACTAAGGTTTGAGACTGGTCTATAATTCTTTTCTATTAATTCTAGGCCCAGTTTTTTTAAAAGGGGCTTAATTATTGCAATTTTCATATTTTCGGATACCTCAGAGGCAACAAGTGATTTATTTATAATAGCAGTGATAATTGGTAAAAGGTCATCTATCACCTCATGAAGTAGCCAGCTTGGGATTGGGTCTAACTCACATGATTTATTTGAAGCCTTTTTCACTAGTCGTCGGACCTCATTAACTGTCAAAGGTACAAATTCAGTCAAGGTTACCTGTGGGTGATTAACTTCCGAGGATGTGTTGCTATTTGCAGATTCTGAGATCAGGTTTCCTGATGACAGTAGGGGATGTTCATCAATATTTTCTCTAATATTATCAATTTTCTCCAGGAAGTAGTTGTTAAATTTTTCAGCTAATGTAATGTCATCAATTGATTCAGGCATCGGTATGTCAACTGGTTTGTGCATGACCTTATCTAAAACCTTAAAGAGTTTCTTCGGGTCATGTTTATTTTCAGTCACTAATTTTGAGAAATAGTCTGATTGTGACTTCTTTAAGAGTGCATTATATCCATTCCGTTGAGAGTTATATAATTCTCTGTCTATTTGTAAACCAGTTTTTTTCATTTTTCTCTCCAGTCTTCTTTTTAGAGATCTTTCATGTTTAATATGGTCGTCCATCCACGGTGCCGGTTTTCGCCTGGATACAGTGGTGACCTTGACAGGGGCATGATCATTGATTATGGAAGTTAATTTTTCATCATAATATTTTACCATTTCTTCCAGGGAAAGAGAGTCCCACTCTACATGCTCAGTCATTATTGTTTTAATATCATGCTTTAGTGCATCCATGTTTGTATTTTTGAAATTCCTATATTGAATAGTCTTTTTTGGTGGTCTTGGGGGATGAAGGTTGAGAACCATGAGAACCAGTTTGTGATCAGATATATATTCATCCACTGTGTGACTATTTATTATTTTACAGTCTTTAAAAGTAATGATCAGGTCCAATGTATTTCCAAGCCTGTGGGTTGGTTCAGTGACTAATTGATTCATATCAAATGTGGATAGGATGTCATTGAATTTTACTACATCCGGTTTTGTTGGTTTATTGACATGAAAATTATAATCGCCCAATCATGATTAAAGGAGCCATAATGCGCCACCAATTGAGTAAATTCATCATAGAATTCTGTATATGTGTATTTATTTCCACCAGATGGCTCTGGTCTGTATATGGTCACAAATGTCACCTTTTTTCCATTTAGGTGCAGAGAGGCCTCCATTATTTCCATCGTCTTTACAGATGGAGGATTCAGTCTGTTTGTCTTGAAGGGTAGCTCATTCAAGTGGAGCAGAGCAATCCCGCCTCCACTCCTGCCTATTCTGGGGAAGGAGTGGAGTTTCAATCCTCCCTCCTCCAACTCATCTCTTATCTTTTCATCCCCAAATTCATGTAGCCAAGTCTCTGTAATAAATAAGGCATGTAGCTTATTTGTATCAAAGTGGTCTTTTATTGTCAATACTTTGTGTTTAATACTTTGAGCGTTGCATGTGCCTATATTAATGTTATTTCGCTCAGGGTTATGTTTTCTTTTTATTCTCCGTTGTTTCTTATATCTGTTTTGTATTAATGTATGTTTCGTTTTATTTTTAGGACGTTTAGTCTTATATGATTGATCTTCACCATTAAGATAGCATCCTGAGGGAATTCCGGTCAGTGCCCCCGTGACGTCATTCACCGAGGATTCCCCTACCTGTTGTGGGGAATATCTCCTCGACCTGTCAATCAAGGCGGGAGTGGGCGGGGCATCGGCCCGCTCGACTCGCATGTTTGCGTCCCGTTTTGCAGCTCCATCTTCAATTATCATGCAATCCGAGGTAGTTATATCCATATTAGTTATGTTATCAAGGTATATATGCTCATGAAGTGTTGATATGCTTCCATTTCGTCCTGTATTTAACAGTCCAGATCCTCGAGTCAAGCCTAGTGTTTGCCTGTGGGCGGAGTTTTGCAGGTCACGTGACCCCAATCGACAATCTGATTCGTTCATATCGTCTCTTATATAAAGCATACATTTACTACGATGTAGATGATTTCCATTAAGAGTGTCCACTTGGGGAATCCCTTCTTGATTAATGCTGGTAATTCTTAGATCCATTTCAATTAATGGGAGAGATTTAATTATTTCCAATTTGATTTTCCTGTTTTCACCGATATATTCCCAAATGTTCCCTACAGGCAGTCTTTTCACTTTATTTGGAGTATTATAGCGTGGATAGAGGACTATATCAATTGATATATTAGACTTATCGCTTGGGACAATTATTTTATCAAATATGCAATAGTTCATTAGTATGGCTATCAGATGATCATATATTGTGATGTTAGGGTCGTGTTCATTTTTAAGTTTTATAACAATTCTAACAAATTTTTCCATGGACCTATAACATACACATGGCTCATATATTGTCAAAGAAGACAAAAGTTTAAAATACTTTATGATGTTCAGCTTTTTATTCATATCAATACACATTTCAAACTCTTCAAGATTACCATTGATTTTGTTAGCTGTATTGTGGTCGGTTTTACATTTTTTACATATATAAGTGTCTACCCTCCATCCACTGTTAAAATGTCAGAACTTTCGTGGACGCTTCGCCCTGCTGTCTTTTTTAGGGCTTCTCTGATTCTGCTTCTTGTCAAAAGGCCTACCCCTATGAGCATCCTGCTTCTTTCCCGTGTCATGGGAAAAGTTGCAGCGGTTTCCCTTCTTGCATGTTCCATTTTTAAAGTAATAACACACGTCTTTCCTCCCACTTTCTCGTTCTTTGATATGTTCTCTCACTACATTTCGAATTTCAACCAATGCCCTGGCTATGCCTAATGGGGTGCCTCTGACCTTCACTTCGTTTTCCTCATCATCATCATCACCATCCAGTTTTTTTATGGATGTTTTCGACTTTTTTGATATTTCTTTTATCATCGATCCGCCGGACCCTATGAGCTTGGCAGAGGATGTTGCTGGTACTTTAGTGATTATCTCCTCCCCCTGATAGTCTGCATTATCAAAACCTGTCAAAAGGACATCATCACTTTCATCCCCAGCATCATCCTCCTCCTCATCACTTTTGATTTGACCTTCAACCCACTCACTACTAGGTTCATCGGGTATGTGTTCGTGTTCGAGATGATTAGCTTGCACAGAGCGTCTATCCAATCCCTAGAGGCCCCATCCAACAGGGTGGGATCATCAGATGAAACAACTATGGCAGGCGTCGCACAATCTGTCAATTTGCTAGGTGTATCAAAAATACTGATCTGACCCTGTACTGAGCTCTTGCCCAGTTTGCTCATGGTGTGGTTGAGCACAGTGTGTGACATTATTTCCTTACTCCTGGAATCTATGGAAATAGGAGGTAAGTTACAGAGATATATGGGACAATCAGTGACTTTACCTATTTTAAAGGCTATTTTCTTCAGCTTATTCAGTATTGCTTGGCCCAAAATACACTCATGAACCTCACTCAATCCCAGGCATAGTACTATTGCCACATACTCGCTAAGGCTATTCCTATTTGCTACACTCCTGAGCCAGTTCGATACATCAGAAATGCTCTCAACATCCACCCCATGTTCCCATATCCATGGGATGTTCTCGTTACAGAACTTGGTAAGACTACTGTACACCTTGTTGGAGAGAAAAAGTACTTTCTCTTTATTGTCTACCTTAGATTCTGTTTTACTCACTGGTGGTGGGGGAACAGTTTCCGCCTCAGCCATTGCCTCTATATGCCTGACATGCTCTATATTCTTACTTTCTAGGTTGGTTATATAGTCATTATTCCTCACTACAGTTTCATTCAGCTCTTCTATTTTTTGTTCAGCACGTTTAAGTCTAGCTTTATCGTAGGAGCTGCTAAGCTTCAATGTATTATACAATTTTTCAATTTCATCCCTTTCCTGTTCCAATTCTTTAATTCTCACTACTTTGCTCTCAACTTGCTCATTTAGTTTAGCAAAACTGTTAGTTTTTTCCTTAACCAGCGTCATCAATTCCGCCATACTAAAGTCTATCTCATCCCCTGGGGTAGGGATGTCATCATCAGGCTTTTCAGTCCAGGTCGCACCACCACCTGTCGCCCCTTGGGTAACCTCCACCTTAGCTTCCCCATCAGGTGGCGCCACTCCCTGGGTAGCCTCTCCTGGCACTGGTGGATCAGCTTGAGGTGTACTTTTCACCGCCACCTGTTCTTCCATCTCCTCTTCCAGATTTACCAGTTCCGCCCAGTCAATACGTGATGAGCGGGAGGAGGATCTCGATCGGGACTCTCTCTTCCGATTGCCCTGACGTGTCTTGGTTCCTGTCTTAGATGCCATCTGCAAAGACATGTTCATAGTGCTGTTAGCTACCAATTTACCCTTTCCTGTTTTCTTACTAATCAGAATGGGTTTAATTAATTTCTCTGTAATCTGTGGCATTTCATTTATTTTACCCAATTTAGAATTCATTTTTTTCTGCTTATTTTTATTTTTTTCCATCATGTAATGCTCAATTTGTTTATAGTCGATATTTTCCTCCGGTTCATAGGTACATTCCTTTCTACTATAACCATCCCACCATATTCTGTAGAACCTGGTTTTGGTTGTTCTATCATAGAAGTCACCAATTATTGCTTTTACATTGTATATTTGAGATTCACCTTGATCATGCATCATTTAGCTTTATTCACTTCAGGTATTTTTAATATCTCTTCAAAAAGATTCTATCTGCCTGTCTAATATGCAATCTTAGATCAGGATTGTAATATGATAATCACAGTTATCAGTTCTTTTCCAATATTCACAATATTCACAATATTCAGAGTGATTCACAGTTTTTTTCCGCCCAGGGGGTTCAACCTTGGTTCAGATATAAATTTTTTCCTGCCCAGGTGGTTCAGCCTTGGTTCAGGTTAATTAGGTGTGCAACAATAGTATTCAAAGCCTGTACTGGAATTAAGCCCGGTTACAGGTTGCAGTAGTTCAATAATGTGTGGTCAATAAAGAATTCGAGTCTCAATAGTTTCCCGTTTATGTGAATAATCTACTATAGAATAACTTACTGCGATTTCTTCTCGGTGTAATTATGCGGCAATACTTGTATGGCAATGCTTGTCCGTTTAGTTTTTGCGGCAATAAGGTACAGTAGATGTAGTAGATTATGTAGCTTTGATTTGCTTTCAGGTCGGGAATACGTCTTACTTCTGCAGGTGTTAGGCTTCTACTGATTTCAAAACTTTTGGCGCGACCAAGGTTTCAGTCCTTAACCGTGGTCGGGATTATATTTGAAATCAGACACCTGAGGAAAAAAATTTACCTGAGGAGTTTACCTGAGGAAGATTTCTTTTGAGATCATGCCCAGCTTGAGTTCAGAGTTGACAAGTTAAGAGTTGTGCAATTCTCTTGACATCGGCACCTATAACTCGGTTATATAATTCGCTCAGGTAAGTTGGATGCTTAGAATACTTCAATCAGTGTTTATACTGTCGGATCTTAACGGAAAACCCGGCGGTTCAGTTTGTGCACAGGTAAGTTGTTTAGATCCAAGATGGCGATAGTAATGCTTTCACAATGCCTCGCCAAACTTTGTTAGAAATAATGTTAGCGACGCGTTCAGTGTTCCCAATAATGTTCACAACGGCAACACCAATGTTATTTGTTCGAATGTGGATGGTTTTATGTTGGGAGAAAAACCGATTTCGATCAGATAATAGGTATAATTAATCAGAAAACGAGACCTCGATTAAAAAGTGACCACCATCGATGTTGCGCACGCGTCCCCCTCAATCTGCGTTACATCGATTTTTCATCGAGCAAGATGAGGATGAGCGTGTAGCGGAAAGTGTAATCAGATTAGGACAATGTACAGTGAGTAATGCACGTTTAATTTGTGAGGGGAAGTCATATTTTTCCGCCAAGCTGATAATCTTTTAGTGTGGTAGTCAGGCAGGGCTGGAGACGAGTTGTGTGTGATGCCAGCGCTATCGGATTTCAATATTGAAAAATGAGTAGAATTATTAGCTAAGTAGACGGGACTGTTGAAATATGTTAGGTAGAGTGATTGATTTAAGAACTCTGTTAGTTGTTTTGACGTGTTTTTGGTTTACAGCTACTGGTTTAAGTTTATTTAAGGCATGAGGTCATGTGAGTCGGCTAAGGTGAAGGTCACACAGTACCATTGTGTTTATAGACATTTGGAGCGGGGTAAATGGCATTCTTTATTTGAAACAGCATTACTTTCTATGTGAACAGTGTTAAGATAAGAAAAGAAAGAACAAACACAAACAAAATAATCATTTGAAAAGTTGTCAGCATTATTCATAAGTACAATTTCCTTCGGGTTCCCATATCGACTGCCACAACCATCAGTTCTTATCAAGCTCAGAGTTAACACAGTCTTTAGCAATATTGATGGCAGATCCAGTACCCCTGATAGTGATCATCGATTTTGGCTTGCCATCCTGGGTCACATCTTTGAGATTAATCGCTGCACCAGACTTCTGTCTAAAGGACTCGATGGTAGCACCCTTAGTTCCTATTATACGGCCAGCATCCTTCTTTGGGATGAAGATGACTTCCTCCCTCGTCCTTTTCTTGGCCTCCGGTTTTGTAGTGGAAGAAGTAGTAGTGGTAGCTGACCTGGGTGGTAGGATAGACGTTATTGAGGGTACTGTGGTGTCGCCCCAGAGGAGGGAGAGGTCCTTCGGCGGTGAGGTCTTGGGGGAGGCAGCAGGCATCTCCATGGTGTCAAGCTTACTGCAGATGGATGCAAGTGAAGTGGGGAGCAGTTGTCCATTGTCCGCCTCACCCTCACTACCATAGAAGGTACTAATGCTTTGATAGGTATAACCACTGAACACCCATGATGAGAGGCAGCTGTCCAAGACATACTATTGTTGAAGGACCTCTGGAACGTGATCCCCTACCGGGGGAGGCGTCAAAACAACCACTAGAGGGCCCTTCGAGCGGAGAAGGCGGACAGCCTGGGTAAAGCGACGAAAGACCTTCCTTCCCGACCATCCATTTTTCAGGGGTGAGGTGTCAGGTAGGATGACAACCAGGTCCATCTCTGTGGTTATTGATGTGTGCCAGTCGTCCCTGGCCAGGGTTTCGGCAAAATTGTCCTCCTGACCATGGATGCGCAGGGGGCTTGCTGTCATCTTCGTCTGAGCCCTCTTCGGCATCGACAGCAGTGGGCAGGTATTGGGCCAGGACCTCTTCTTTCTTGGACAAGAGGGAGGAGGTACTGGCCAGCTCAGCCATGAGTCTAGCCATCCCGGTTTCCAGGTCTTGCAGGTCCTTGGTCTGGGAGCGCACTTGCTCTTTCAGGATAGCGATCTCTGCATTTGCAGCTGCATTGAGTGCAGAAAGTCTGGCATTTGACTTTTGCTGCGCCTCATATTTCTGCAGGGCCCGGGGAGGCAGGGGCCTTAGTCATCTCTGGTACAGGCAGGTTACCTCCGGGGAGGCGATGCTTCGTAGTAGAGCGAGTTTCTCTTCCCTCATCCATGGTAGTATGTCTTAGTTGTGAGGAGAGGGGGTATATATACCACTTAGGTAGTGACCACGTGAGGAAAAATATCGTATAGGTAGCAGCGATTGGGGCACGTGGTTATATATGGTCAGTCAGGCAAAAACAATTGAATATGTGCAATAAAGAACCTATTAAGTTGGTGTTGGTATGATATGAAACGAAAGTAGGCGTGTCACAGTAGGCGTGACCAGTAGGCTTGGCCAAAAGTTCAGTGCATGGAAGAGGCACATGGAAGTTTATTTGATCTCCGCAAGCAGTGAGAGGTAGGGGGATTAAATGCTGAGCGGCTTAGCAAAGCACGATAATGGCGATAAGCAAATATTATTTAGGTCAATACAATATATTGAAGAACTAACTAGCCTAACATATAGTTAGCAATATGCAGAAAATGCTATAGAATGCAAAACTATAGCAGTCCTAGGCAGTATATGGAAAGCAAGGTGTCCCGTCTCGGCAGAAGAAACGTGGCAGGTACTCTGAGCCAGGTAGTGTCAGCCCCGGCAAAAGGGGTCTACAGGTAAGTTGTCTCGGCAGAGAGACAAGAGGTAGCAATTAGGTAAATTGACTGTACCTTGTGGTACAGGGGCAGAAGGGTTCGGGATGGACCCAGGTATCTCTCAGAGAGCCGGGCAGTAGTTTAGGTGGGCGCTGAGCAGCGAGCAACCAGCACTGTGTACCTGAAGGTACAGACTACAATCCAGTCCTCGTGGCGAGTAAGTACGGTTAGCGTCTGCCAACAGGCTGCAAAATGGCAAAAAACTTAAGGATTATACTCAGATCCTTGACATTGCTTGATCTAGGAATCTCAGATAATCCAACTGTAATTCTTTCAGGTATATTATTATTTTTAAAGTTTTTGCTTGAGTGCAGTACCTCCTATACCACATCTTTTCTCAAGTCGATTAAGTAGTATATTGTTGTCACTAGTGTCAAAGGCCGCCTAGAGGTCAAGTAATACAAGCATCACTGCTTTACTTTTATCAACGTCTGTCAGTATGTCAATCTGAACTTTCAGCAAAGCAGTCTCAGTGCTATGAAATTCCTTGTATGCTGACTGGAACATGCTTTGAATGTTGTTTTTTACCAAATGTCCAACAAATTGTTTCGCGACTGCCCTTTCAATAAGTTTTGATAGGTACGCCAGATTAGACACAGGTCTGTAATTTTTCTTGAGTAGTTCCAGACCCACTCAAGGTCTTATGATTGCTTCTTTGAGGCTGTCAGGCATATTTCCTGCTGTAATAGATTTATTAATAATTTCGGTAATAAATGGTAGTAGATGTGTCATACCTTCATTTAGAAGCCAGGTAGGGATAGGGTCCAGTTCACACAACTTCTTGGCTGCTTCTGTTAATAATTTTTAACATCATCTTCACTTAGTCGTTTTAAATTATTTAGTCTAGTTTTAAATTTTGGCTCCTCGGCTATGGGATTGGAATTTGAATTATTAGAATCCATTTCATTTCTAAGAATTGTATTTTTTTGTAAGAAAGAAATATTAAATTCTGTTGTTAATTCTTTCTTATCATTGTTTTTAGGGAAAGGTGTATCCTCCTTTGTGTGGAGTAGTTTATTTAGTATTTTGAAGAGTTTCTTTGGGTGCGATTCATTTGAATTTATTTGAAACTGTATTTTATCACATAAGTCCAGATTTTTTATGTTTCCTCTCTAATTTCCTTTTGTGTCTTTTTTCAGCATGAGTTTCATCCGACAACCACGGAGCTGGTTTCCTGATGTGCATGGTTTTCTCAGTTACAGGAGCATGTCTATCCAGAGCCTCGGTTAATTTGTTATATTTACTAAGAAGATCGTCCAGATAGGATTTATTCCTCCTAAATTTATCTTCTATATCACTGATAAAATAGTCAATATTCATTTTTTTTAAATTCCTGTATGATATTTTTTCTTATTTTTTGGCTTAGTCTGCATGTTCAAATGCATTTTAATTATATTGTGATCAGATAACTTTTCGTCAACTAGATGACATTTAATGATATTGCTGTGTATATTTGAAATTAATAAATCAAGAGTATTCCCCATAATGTGTGTCGGTTCTTTAATATGATTTCTTAGATTGAATAAATCTAGAATGTCATTAAATGTAATCACATTTGGCCTGTCTGGTTTATTTAGATTGAAATTATAATCCCCAATAAGTATCACATCAGGACTGTAAATACTATAATATGATAGAATTTCAAAGAATTCTTAAAAAAACTGAGAGTATGTGTATCTGTTTTTTTCTGACGGTTCAGGCCTGTATATCGTGATCACCGTACAAGTCTTAGTAATAGTTGTGACTTTTATCTCCATTAGTTCAAAAGTAGTTATATTATGATTGTGTTTAATTTTTTCTATATCTAATTCTTTCCTATAGACCGCCACTAGACCCCCCAGACCTCAGAGGGCGAGGGACCTGTTCAACATCATAATTATTCGCTTTCAGTTCAGCTAATATTGTTTTTTTTTATTTGATTCATTTATCCAAGTTTCAGTAACGAAAAAAAAAATATCAATTTCATTTTCATTTATGTATTGTTTTACTTCAGTTTTATTAACAATACTTTGCACATTTGACACAGCAATAATTAAATCCTTGTTTATGTTTTTATTTAATTCATTCTTTTTATTTCTATTTATTTTTGTTGCATTTTTTAAGTCTGATTTCCTTATAACTTTTATGTTTTCGTTGACATTACCTGCAGTATTCTCTTTTGAATCATTTGTGCAATGTGAAGACAGTAACGTGAAACTAGGGTCGGGTACCACTCTTATATGAGCCGTGGGCGGGCTAACGTTTGCTCGCATGCCATAGAATTTGACAGATTTCCATTAGAAATGTTGCATTTTATGGTATTTATTTTGTCACAGTGCATTATTTTACTTAGATTGAAAGATTTACCATAATTGTAGCTTGATCCTGAACTTTTGCATTTTGTTTAGTGTTTTCTCGTATTGATTTCAGAGTGGGAGGAGCATTTAAGATCACGTGGATATAGAGACATCACTGATTGGCCAGCATCATCTCTTCTATTAATGCTTTTGATGAAACTAGAGATGAATAGAACGTATCAGTTTTTAATGCTAATGAGTGCTAATGATTGAGCATGTTGCATAGTATTACATAAAATTTGATTAAAAATGTACAATAGTGTTTTGGTATTTAATTGGACATGAATCATTAAAACCATTAAATTGTTCCTAAGTTAAGTAAATAACAATATTAATATGAGGTTGCTTTGCCAATATCAAAATGTTATGAATTCCATGTACATGGAAATTGGAGTATTCAGTTGGAAATGTGCTTAGATCAAGGGACAGTAATAACATCCAGTAAACATCAACACAATTTTCAAAAGTTATATCGGAACATCATGAACTGAAATGATAAACAATCCCTACACATGAAACACGGAGGAAATAAAAATAATTTAATTATGAATGCTTTAATCTTCACTCAAATATACTATCATCATCTACATGAGCTTCACCATAAGCAACATAAGCACCTATACCTATCTGAACATTCTTTCCAGCATATATCTTACCAGACAAACTATATCAACACATATGCATTCCTCTCCATCAGCTGGACTTAAAATGTATTTCTCCATTTTAAAAATAATTTTGTCTTGAAAAATTTTGTTTATGTTGCTATAACACCTATTTGCCTCATGGCTGAGGAATGTAACAAATTGAATGTTATTGTATGCTTTCCCTCCTATTCTGCACAGCCCTCTAAAAATACCCTTGGTATATAATGTATACGAATAAAGGCCTCTGGGCCCTTCCTCTGCAACCGTCATACCATCAAGATGTGTTCTATTGTACCTGCAGATTAGCAAGAATATAGGGTCCCAGCACCACTGGCTGCTACTTGACCCAAGGGCACTAAATAGATATGGCATATTTTACTGCTTATTATTATAGTTAAGCTTTCTTAGATATGTGTAGGTTAGCCAATTGATTGTCATTGAAGAACTTTTCAGGTGAGCGTTCTATATCAGCTTCAAGTATCATGAAGAATCTATTCACAATGCTAATCCTTTCCTCCACAGTCCTAGCCTCTGACAAACCATCAAATATTGTGTGGTTTAACCATCGTCTTATAGATGTACACATTCTAGCTGCATATATCTTTGGGTCACCTGAAACAAAGGTAAAGTGATTGGTCTGAAAACAAATTGAAAGAGCTTATCTCGAATATAGACAGATATTGATAATACAATCTGTTCTATTAAATAAGAATAATTCCAATAACTTGTTTTGAGCAAAGATACTTACTTTATATAATTCTATATTTCAATATATATCAGTCTATGAACTATTATCATTTGTGAGTCAAAGAGCATATAATTATACAAAATGCTGCCAGACTAAGAAGATTGGTTCACTTTATTCGTTCTGGTTTCAAAATGGTTTACTTAAGAATTTATTACAAAATCGATATCAATCAAATTGGTATAATTTTAATATTAAATGTTTTATTTATAAATTTACCTTTATCTTTCTGTGCAATCCACCATTTTTGTATGGGGCAACTGTACACTTTCATTTCAAAGTATTTCAGTGACAGACCCGACTTGGACACAGAAGATTGTGGATTATTGAATGGTTCTTTAAATTCCTCTTCAGTGCGATAATAACAGACCATATTCATATCATGTAACTCTTCCTGAAATAAAATCAAATAAAATAAACCAAGCATTTAATGGCTTTTTTAATTCAATTGAGAGATGTCTATGTTTCAATTTAAATTTGCATAATCTTGAAGATTTGCAAAAGGAAAGTTGGTCATGTAGAGTATATGTTTTTGTAGATTTGTAGACTATTTTGTTTTATCATGGCAACAATTTATATTGCAGTTAGTCAAAGACATTCACTTAGACTCATGCCCCCACTACTCCTGTGTTAACTTCACCAAATATAACAATCACTACAGTGGTAAGATTGATCATACCCAGCAAAATATACCTTTGTTGTGTTACAACAAAAACAATAATTGATAGAATTATATCACAACAGCAAGACAATGTCATTGTTTTTATTCTAAAAAAGATTTTTAAAATATTAAGATAAAAATAGTATTGTTGTACCAACACCCTTAGAATCTTATTATTTCCTAACAGTAACATTTCTCCCATGTCAAAGAAAGCAAAATAAATAAAATAATCCCTCCATCTTGACCATTGTGTCCAATATGGACCCTTGTATTACAAAATGTAGCAAGAATTTAAAAACAAATGAAAGATAGCTCCCCTCATAAGCAGAAATAGGTAAATAAAATAGAATAGAGAAAGCGACACATTGTTTATTCAATCAAATAAATCATTGCAAATATGTGAATAAATTAAAATCTGTAAATCCGGGCTTCTAGGTTCTTAACTGCGATTTAAAGTTATCAAAAGGGATGGTCATTCCACCTTTTTGGGGCATATTCCTCAAAAGCCCTGTAACCATACATCTTCATATTAGTTCTAGGTGTAAAATATTCATCATTATCTATTGATCTGAGAGTTCTACAGTAGAGCCTAAAGTGTACGCTACGATGTGGGCATTAATATGAAAAAGTGTCAGTTTAAACACAGCATTGCATCCTTTTTGTAGGAAAAGTTGCCAAGATGGAGGGCATAATTAGCAATGATTAACTCATACACTACCTGGAGAATAATTAAGACTTCACCACTAGATGAAAACACAAGATACAGAAGAACTCATAAAGCATTAAAAATTAACAACTTTTGTGAAGACAAGCTGTTACTTTCATGTCTCACACTCTTTGCAGTTAAAAGCACAATTTATCATGATTTGTAGATGTATATCAATATCTCAGGAACTATAACATTTAGCAATATTATGTTTTCTCTGCTGGATGTGAGCATTAATATGAGCCTAAGATCATGTCTGTACACCAATATGTTTTTTATTCAAGGCTGACCTTGAAGGTCGCAGGGGGCAAGGATCTGAAGGTCAAAAAAAAATACAAAAAAAATTCTGTAAACTATTTGGGCCAACCTGTGGACACCAGTAATTAAAGAAGCAAATATCAAATCAATCTACAGTACTACTGAGCTATCATACGTCTTGTTTTATGCAAAGGATGTATAATAGAAGAATATTTGAGTAATAATAGTTTGTGCTTCTGAAATGAAAATATTCCAACATCAATGTCCTAATCAAATTGTTCCAAGGAAGTACAGGAAGATCAATGGAGTATTGATCATTATCCCATTGCTTTAAACATGTATCTCCACCTCCACTCCAAATTAATCTCTAAATGAAAATATAACAACATATATTGCTAAACTGATCAGACCTTTTTGCTTTGTGGAAGGTTTCACCATTTTTAGCAATATGTGTTGTTCTATTTTCATGTTTTGTTAAATTAATATATTCTAGCCAAAAATCAATCAAGATTCTGACTAAAAATTTATTAAGATAATCATTATAACTATAATGAACCTCACTTACAGGGGTTATATCCCCTTGCAGCTCAAGGATGGCCAATATTGTATCAAATTGTTTATAAAGTGCAGAGTTCGGCCAGTCATTATCTGAGCTCATTTTTGGGGCATATTCCTCAAAAGCCCTGTAACCATACATCTTCATATTAGTTCTAGGTGTAAAATATTCATCATTATCTATTGATCTGAGAGTTCTACAGTAGAGCCTAAAGTGTACGCTACGATGTGGGCATTAATATGAAAAAGTGTCAGTTTAAACACAGCATTGCATCCTTTTTGTAGGAAAAGTTGCCAAGATGGAGGGCATAATTAGCAATGATTAACTCATACACTACCTGGAGAATAATTAAGACTTCACCACTAGATGAAAACACAAGATACAGAAGAACTCATAAAGCATTAAAAATTAACAACTTTTGTGAAGACAAGCTGTTACTTTCATGTCTCACACTCTTTGCAGTTAAAAGCACAATTTATCATGATTTGTAGATGTATATCAATATCTCAGGAACTATAACATTTAGCAATATTATGTTTTCTCTGCTGGATGTGAGCATTAATATGAGCCTAAGATCATGTCTGTACACCAATATGTTTTTTATTCAAGGCTGACCTTGAAGGTCGCAGGGGGCAAGGATCTGAAGGTCAAAAAAAAATACAAAAAAAATTCTGTAAACTATTTGGGCCAACCTGTGGACACCAGTAATTAAAGAAGCAAATATCAAATCAATCTACAGTACTACTGAGCTATCATACGTCTTGTTTTATGCAAAGGATGTATAATAGAAGAATATTTGAGTAATAATAGTTTGTGCTTCTGAAATGAAAATATTCCAACATCAATGTCCTAATCAAATTGTTCCAAGGAAGTACAGGAAGATCAATGGAGTATTGATCATTATCCCATTGCTTTAAACATGTATCTCCACCTCCACTCCAAATTAATCTCTAAATGAAAATATAACAACATATATTGCTAAACTGATCAGACCTTTTTGCTTTGTGGAAGGTTTCACCATTTTTAGCAATATGTGTTGTTCTATTTTCATGTTTTGTTAAATTAATATATTCTAGCCAAAAATCAATCAAGATTCTGACTAAAAATTTATTAAGATAATCATTATAACTATAATGAACCTCACTTACAGGGGTTATATCCCCTTGCAGCTCAAGGATGGCCAATATTGTATCAAATTGTTTATAAAGTGCAGAGTTCGGCCAGTCATTATCTGAGCTCATGCATGAAATCAACATTTGGCCTCCTGTAAACAATCAAAAGACACACTGATAACACAATTATAACTGCAAAAATGATGAGGTTTTGAATGTCATACTAAATGAAAAAAAAAACATAAGAGCTGAAATGTTAAATTAAAAATATCCAACCTTCTTTATGCAATATTACATAGGTGTGAATAGTAGTTTGCCCTAATCATTCTTTTACCTCTATAACTGATCCCTACCTGTGAAGTACATTCGCTAACGGAAAAAACACATCTTGATTTGTGATCTTTGGAATATCATGAAGATGATCATATTGGAAAGTAAATATAAATTGAGTTCTAATAAAATAACAACCTTAAGACTGAAGTATATTGACTTCAAGTACCTATGGATACTTAAATATCTTTTAAATGTCTCAATATTCAACAAAAATGCAAACAGTTTTTGTCAACAATATTTGTCAAAATCGGAACATAAATTCTACTTTTGAAGGATAGGTTAAAACAAAAAATATAATCGTTGACTAAATATATGTAGATATCATTTACTCTATATTACAATCTGACCTTAAGTCATCTTTCAATTTAACTTTAAAGTATTTGTGTTTTATGTGTCCATTCTTTTGATGTTAAGATAACATAATAATTAATCACATCATTGGATATCAAATCAATTGCATTCCAACCACAAAATATATTACATTCAATGACTTACAACTTACAAAAACCTTCACTAGAATGGATAAAGACAGAGGATTTACGGTTGTATGTTATCAAATACATTTTCAGATACAGTTCCAAAATGATCATTTTGTTATACATTAAAATTAGAAATGATTAGGCCTAAAGACTGATGGAAAATTAGAAATAACCAAATTCAGGTTTCATATAATCCAAACCAAACCATATACTATGTCCTATCTAATATCTGATGGAATTTTGTTGACTTCAAAAAATTATTATAAGCCCTATCTTTCATGTACACTCATTTATTTGCAGTTTCTTTTTTTTGACAAAACCTAATAGAGTAAACTTTGACCCTTTATTTATATTTTTCTATATATATTCCGAAAAAAAAAAACACAAACAACTCCTGGGGAATGGCCATGAAATAACATCTCACATAATTATAAAAAAGGAAGGCAACTCATTCATTCAATTGGCATACAATTTGATAAACATCATTCTAAAAAGGCCTTCAGTGGATTCAAAAGAAATAAAATTGTGTGATATTCAATGCTATCAAAATTGTTCAGATATGTAGGAAGACACTGTACCAGGTACAAGCTCTTTAGCTCTGTGGAGAAGTAGAGTCTCCCAATCTTTAGCTGCCTGTGCTTTCCATTTGTTTTTCTCCTCTTCCACAGTGGCCAGCATATGGATAACTGTCCCAGTCATGGGGCAAGGTCTGAAAACAATGCACATCATACAGTGTTATCTGAGCTGCCCAATATAAAGTTTCTCGTCATATACTGCAATACAACTAATAATCTTTATAAAATTGGCTTTCCCTTTGTCCTTCAACGGAATGAATGCATAAAACATCTAGGATTTTAAACAGATTGATAGTGTTAGGGTCTTACAGATAAGTCAATGACTGTAACTCTATACATTCTTCTCCATTACAAATGATAAAAAGTCAACACTATCAGAACTGAAATAAAGTCACAAATGAATGTGTACAGTTCTAATATTACAGCACTAAAGCTCAGATAACCTGGTAAAATGATCCAAGAGATAATAATATCAAGGAAAGACCTCCAACAAAAAAGTTGTTCGCATGATTCAACCTGAGGCAAACTATGATTACATCACTCTGGGCCGAGCTAGGTGTGGATTATTAAAATTTTCATATTGCAAATGACAACACTCTTCAAAAAAACAACTCATTGACCACAGTTCACAGCCAACTCAAGCTCATTTTGCTATGAATTTTCTGAGTGACAAGTGAAGTTCAAGCACATTTATATGTTGCCATAGGATGTGTTTGTCCTATCTGAAGCAGACTAACCTAGTGATAACCTAGTGATAGATAATATCAGGTATGGGGATAATGTCAGATATGGGGATTCTGTGGTAGGTCTAGCAGAATTCAGCTCATGTAAATATTGCTTTTTCAGGGATGCACAATTCATCCAGCACTCATTTTCTTATTGGTACAGCTTGCCCTGTTCATGAACCCACAATGATTTATAAATTTTGCAACTCCAGCAGTAAATATTTTCAGGCAGACAGTGATAACCCGGCATATTGGAGGACGGTAATAAGGGAGCAGTTAAATCTGCCATTGCATTGTCACTGAAGGTTTGCAACCTCTCTTGGGATTGGAGATTGTTACTAATGTCAAAATATAGAAAACCTAGGTATTTTCACCAAAGATTGTGTTATACAGTAAAGCCCACCATTTTAATGAGCAAATAAGAACATATGATAGAATGGTTGCTGTGTAACACAATGGCCCCAGATTCACAATGAACGCGTATCAATGAAAGGTGGCTTCAAAAGAAATCGATTGTCAGTGTCATCTAGTGCAAAAGAAAAACGGTATAAATAACCTTATATTTTAAACAGATATAATATATATAAAATTAATATAATATTGTACATAATTAGGTATGATAATATTTAAAAAAAACCTTTAAAACCACTATTTATCTTGCTATCTATATCATATTGGATATCATTTTATACTTTGATAAATGCAGTACTCTGTATTACATTACATTTTGGTATTTAATTACTATCTCTACAGTCATTGCCCTGGTGGTATTAATTAATACCTCTACAGTCATTGCCCTGTTTTGATCTCATTCAAGTTTGGAATTCGACAAGTTGTATATACTTGCCTCGCTCAAACAAATATCCTCAAATCTGAATTGACCAATATCAGGTCATAAAATCTCTTTCAGTTAGATGGCCATTAAAGAAAAGCAGGCATCATTGAATATTTCTGAAGCAGCTGCAACATATTAATCAATTGACATTCTAAAACATTGATTTTTTATTTGTTCCTACCTTTTACTAGGGATCATCATAGCAAAAGTTGACAGTCCAAAGTCAATTGTGTGATCAGGAAAACACTGATCATAAAATCCACATCCCACAGCTGATATAAACACCCCATCATAATCCTTAAGGTGAAAATGAGCATGTTGATCTTGCAATAAACCTGTTATGATAAAAAATGAATGCCTTCAATCAATTGATGAAGTAATATATGAACAAAAAATACACATAAAGCAAGGACAATTTTTTTTACACAAAAGATAATTTTTATCCACTACACATTCTAGTGATTATATATATCTGTACTGAATGCTTCTTCATTTTTGAGAAAAAAAACCCTAGCCTTTTACCTGGCCGACAGTTTGACAGTTCGACAGCCAATTCGCTTACTATTTTTTCCAAAGATTTTACTGACAGATACAACAAGCAATCAAAATGTCCAGAAATAACCAGACTAATAAAATATGGCATTTCTGTGATCATTTCATCAACAATGACCATATCAGGTATATGGCCTATCAAGCCTCTAACCAGTTGAAAAGTAACACTGCTAGTTGTGGGTGTAAAATCCAAAACCTCCACAGATCCATTGTTCAACCAACTGTGCTTGCAGTGCCAAAATATCCTACACATAATAACCACACTTACAGCTATTAGCAATTCATCAAAGGCCATAGATTTGATGCAGAAAATTGATATAAAATGGAAATATTTTTTTCATCCAAAAATGAAACTTTATTTCTTCAAAATGAAAATCCCTTTATTTCATTTTAATGATATTTAAAAAACAAATTAGATATTTTCATACCAATGACAGCATAATAATTCATTTTTTACTTTGATGCTATTGTATCCCTTTTAATCAAAGGAATATGAACACTGTTTTGACAACAATCTGAGAAAAATTAATGACTGAATCGGAATAAAGATATTGGACGAATGATGGTCCATTCCAAAGCTCATGATAATTCATTCACCAATAGCAATCTAGTTTATTAGACAGCATTGTCATCATACAGGTCATCATATTGTGTGACACAAAATGACTGTTTATACAAAAGACAGTATAAGAGACAATGTTAGAGACACTAAGCGCTTATGATAACACACATGTCATGACTCAGGCCAAGTGTCAATCAAATTCAGGGTGACACCCTGGCAGACACAAAATACTGCCAGTGGTAGCTGCAAATATTCTGACATTTCTGACTTGCCACAAGATGACAGACACACCCCTCTTGATCACCCCAACCCACAACCTGACACAATGGAAAACCACGATAATGTTCTTGACATCATTACCAAGTTTTAGGTCACTTCCGCGCAATAGATTAAAATGGCACGCAAAACGACACAGTAGACTTGTTGCAAGCCCAAACAAGACAAAACAAGCTTTACAAACAGAGACAGGGTTCAAAATCGTTGCTCCCACTGCCCTTTAACAGATAATTGTCTGAAGACCCCCTAGATTCATTGATAAGTTTCTTACTCATACCCAGCTTGCCCATATCCCTTAGGGCTTTAAAGTCCAAGCTTGCCATATGCTGCTACATACTACATGGTGCTGCATAGTTGGAATGTGTTCCATCAAGCTTTCCTACAGTTTTTTGGTGGAGAAAACAATGCTTGGCTGTTAGAACAAACCCTTGATAACAGAACCCAAAGAAAGTCTGAAGCTGCCGAAACCTATATCAATGATGTTCTCGGGCAATGCCAGAGTCTTTTACAAGATGATGCTGAGACAAAGAAAATTCTAATTGGTGGCCTACTCCCAAAGTTAAAAGCGTTCATTGTAGGAAAGTCCCCACTCACTTTGGAGGACACAATTCAACAAATAAAACTTGCAGCAGTTTGGGCCACTAGCAAAAAAGTCACAAAATGTGTGATACCTAGGAGTCACAAAATGATGTAGCACATTTAATTCACCAAGAGGCAGCAAAAGTCCGCCACTAACTTCATGCATGATTGATTTTATTTAGTGACGCAAAACAGTCACAAATTGGATGAAATGGAATTGTAGTTGGTTTAACAGACACCAGGTGTCACTCTGTATTATGTCCTTGAGATTTGTGACAGTACAGTGTCACATTTTTATTATCAAGGAATCATGGGTAAATAGCCTGGGGGATGAAAGTGATATCAACCTTGTAATCAACCACGAAAATGGAGTAGCTCTGGCTGATAAACCTAGACTTCAGTTTTCGACTGTTTGCTGTCACTTTCTCAAAATGTGACATTTTTCCATCACATTTTACATTTGCCTCCTGGGAATTTTTGAAGATTAGCCTAATTCTAATAACTCATGGTAATTTGAAGTTGATTAACTGAAGGTATTCCATAGTGTACACTGTTATCCAGAACACAAAAGGTCACAGGCCGTGGCGCAGTTGGTTAGGGCGCCAGCTTATTAGCACCAGTTCCTCTGTGGTGAGCCAAAGGTCGTGGGTTCGAACCCCGGCCGTGCCGGGATTGAACTCATGATACAATTTCCCACATGAGCTGAGGCCTGTGCCAAAGGGTTAACCCGTTGTCCTTGTAAATCTGTGACCGGGTGGGTTGTCATGTCAAGGACCTGCGACATGACAATTCAGTGAGGCAGCACTATATCTGCTACAAGTAGGTCTCATCACGAAATAACTGAAATAATGTTAAAAGTGATGTAAAACCCCAAACCAAAAAAATCCAGAACACAAAAATAAACCACTTCACAAACTCCTACTTCCAAGTAGGAATGTAGGCTCTGAAGGATATTTGAATGAGGCAGGTATGGAGGCTCTGAAGACTATATTTAAGTTATTCAGTAATGAGGGAGAGGGTCATAGGGCGGTGAGGGAGGGATAGTCCAGAAATTAGGGAGAGGGTCACATTGTGGTGAGGGAGGGACAGTTCAGTGATGAGGGAAAGGGTCACATTGTGGTGAGGCACAAACAGTTCAGTGATGAGGGAGAGGGCAACATTGTGGTGAGGGAGGGACAGTTGTGGTGAGGGACAGACAGTTCAGTGGTGAGGGAGAGGGTCATATTGTGGTGAGAAAGGGACAGTTCAGTGATGAGGGAGAGGGTCGCATTATTGTGAGGGACAGACAGTTCAGTGATGAGGGAGAGGACCACATTGTGGTGAGGGACAGAGAGTTCAGTAATGAGGGAGAGGGTCGCAGGGAGGTGAGGGATGGGCAATTCAATGATGAGGGAGAGGGTCACAGGGAGGTGAGGGATGGGCAACTCAATGATGAGGGAGAGAGCCAAAGAGTGATGAGGGAGGGATAGTCCAGTAATAAAGGAGAGGGTCACTTTGTGGTGAGGGACAAACATTTCAATGATGAGGGAGAAGGACACATTCTGCTGAGGGACAGATAGTTCAATAATAAGGGAAAGGGCAACTTTGTGGTGAGGGAGGGACATTTGTTGTGAGGGACAAACATTTCAGTGATGATGGACAGGGTCGTACAGTAGTAAGGGATTGACATTCTTATGATGAGGGAGAGATTCAATTTGTAGTGAGGGATGGACATTCTAATCAGGGTAAGGGTCTCATGCTGTTGAGGGATGGACAGTCCAGTGATGAGAGAGTGGATCATTTAGTGGTGAGGGATAAACCAATAAGCCAGTAGTGAAGGAGAGGGTTTAGACTTTGACATTTCATTAATTAGGGACGAGTCTTTGCACAGCAGATTAAAGTAATAAGTGAAGCGTGCAAAATTGTACCACAGATAACAGGATAAGTCTTTGTATCAAATGATTATGGTGCGAATGCTACACTTTGTATACAATTAAGTCACATTTTGATGGGGTGTTCGGTTGCAAGTTGTGGATAAAGTACACTGACCACAGATGAGTGATCAAAGAGGATATGAGGAGGGTGTCAGGAGTGGCGTTCAAATCAGGCTGCTGGTAAATTTAGATATCACAGGTGGCAGTGGATTAAACCCACAGAGTGTAATTTGTGAACCTAACGTTAACCCATTTTCCTAGTGGAGTTGGGCAGCACATATTTTACTCATCACACACCATTTTAAGGTCTCATCATATGCAGATTTTGAGGCCACAGGCCGTGGCGCAGTTGGTTAGAGCGCCAGCTTATTAGCACCAAAGCCTGGTCCACAGATAGGCTTTTTTGAAATTTTGATAATACATGGCTGAAATTGTGCATATTTCATTGTATCTACATTCCTGAGGATGAAATCACCAAACAGATTTATTGTGTTCAGAGTCTGAGAGATGTTAGAACTGATGCCTGATCATGCTATCAAACTGAAATATCAGCTCTTTATGAGACATTATAAGACATTTGGATAAAATATTGAACTCTGAATAGTGGAATGTCTTTTTTTTATGTACAATATTAATATTTAGATATTCATTGCACAGTTATTTGAGAGTTTTGAATTATTTCTTTATTATGACAGAGCTCATAGACACCATTTTTCAGTAGTCGCCAATCATTTTTTGCTGTGATAAAATAATTATTTTAGAAATTTTGATGGGAAATGGCTGAAATTGTTCATATTTCAATGTGTCTACATTCCTGAGGATGAAATCACCAAAATGTATGGCCATTTTATTGTGATATAGGTCCGAGATATGTTAAAATTGATGCCTGATCATGCTATCAAACTGAAATATCAGCACTATATGAGACATTATAAGGAATATGGATAAGATATTGAACTCTGAATAGTGAAATGTCTTTGTTTTGATTTGCAATATTAATATTAGATATTCATTGCACAGTTATTTGATGATTTTGAATTATTTCTTTATTAAGACAGAGCTCATAGACACCACTTTTCAGTAGTCGCACATCATTTTATGCTGTGATACAATGAATTCTTTTGAAATTTTGATAAAACATGGCTGAAATTGTTCATATTTCAATGTGTCTACATTCCTCAGGATGAAATCACCAAATTATATTACCTATGAAACAGTTTTATTGTGATATGAGACAGAAATGTTACCTTCTTCATGATATTAATTTCTTTCTGATCACATGTCTAATAAGTCATTCTTATTTGCAGTATAGATATTATCCAATCACTGAATTGTTATCATCATCAATGTTAACAAATGAGATGAAGTAATATCTGAACTTTGGACGATTGCACTGATTTACCCCTGTGCAGCAAAAGTGTTGTATTGCTCCTCTGATCACAAGGATGTCTGTTTATATTTGCACTATATAAATCAGTAATGGTGGGAGTCATAGGGTATAACAATAAACATCCTACAAAGGGCTGTATAATGGGTTGCTTCTGACATTGACACACTTGTGTGATAACAGTGAACGTTGTCACCACTCATTCTGCCTCATAATTTAAAACTCTTTGGAATAATATTTGAGAAATATATCCATTTGCCATTTAGTTAAAGATGAACTGAATACATTTGAACTGAATACATTTTTGATTTATGGATATATAAGTGATCAATCTATGAAGTACTTCATGTATGGTGAGAATATGTTGTCAAAACTTGAGGGTCATTAGTAACACACCACTGCCCCAGCACACATTAAGGGTTGACAATGGCACACTTTCCTCATTACTGCTCATAATCACATTCATTTATACCACAAAGGCTTCAAAGTAGTATCATTTTCTAATACAACAGATTTCTGGTCTTCTTAATACTGCAGTCATACCACATTTATGTCATCAATACAAAAGCCATTTGTCTTCTACTCAATACTGTAGTCATACTTCATCTCAATACTGTAGTCATGCTTGCTCTGGCTTAGGTAATGTAGTCATGCTCCATTTAACTTTTTAATAGAAAACTCATTCTTCATTTATCTACTCAATACAAAAGTCATGCTTCACCTGTCACCAAAACTGCAGTCATATTGCGTCAACTCATTGTTGCAGTCATGATTGACCTATATCACAACAAAAGTCATGTAGTCATGTTCCTCATCAATACTACAGTAATGTTACCTATACATTATCAATATAGCAGTCATGTTACATCTAAATTAATATTAATGGGATTTATTGATACTATGTCTTGTCATGCCATATTTTATGGCATGAATCTTGCAGTGAGATGTAATGCTTCATATATCTTACAATGTAATATTATCAAAATGATGAGGTGATATTGGATGATATATTATATATATATATATATATATATATATATATATAACTTGAAGCTTAAATACACCTCAACAAGTAGCCATTATCAAGATAAACATTACCAGCACCACCAGATGCCCAGATAGCAATCTCCCACAGCATGCCCTCCATGGATTGGATTAACCCCTTGCCTGCACTCTAATCATACTTAAACATTTAAATGATCATTTTGTGACATGAAATCATCACATTATTTTATGAAGCTTTTTGCTAGTGGCCCTAACTGTGCAGAGACGGTTTGCGAGATGTCTGCAGATGGGTCAGTAACCTTAAATAACCTTGCTCTGGCAGATCTGACCAGAGGCTTTAACGCAACAAATTCTGCCCCACCGCAATAAAGGAAGAAATGACAGATGTCACAAAAGAGCTGCAACATATAAAGTCTCCGCAAGAATATCCAAGGGGTGTGCAACTGGAAGATGTTTGCTATTACTGCAAGAACCTGGTCACATGATGAGGGATTGCAGGACTAGATTGTGGCCGTAATAACCAATTGTCGATTAATTGCAGCCTGTGGGGTGCCCAGACCAAGCCACCGGGCTCAAACGATGGCCGCCAACTTGGCAGGCAATATGATACTCATGGGGGTCACTAAAACACATCTCGAGGACCCTATCAGAGTCACAGGAAAAATAACTATGGTCAGAGACGCCCATGTTATAATAGCCGACCTGGCTTGAGGTCAAGGAAACCGGTTTTCGTACTGCCCGTTGCACTAAGGAAATATTTAACTCCTGTCCCTCCCTGTGGCAATGATAGGAGTGGAAAATCAAATTATAAACGCTCAACCTTGACTGAAGATAATCTTTACATTTAGATAAGGTTCACTGTTTTATATTGAACATTTCACATGAAAATCCTGCCCACGGCGAGGATGATTCCCCTATTAACCCACCCCAAGCAGACGTCCTGTCATCACACCTGAATACAAATACGGAAAAGTTTGACGCTATTCCCCTATCACCTGACAGTAGGGTACTATTATATCGACAAATGTCAACAAAGTCTTAGACCTTCAATATCCTGTTATACAGTTACAGCGTTACCAGGTTCCCGTCCGTCTGTTAAACATGAGTGACAGATCAGGGAGGAGAGTTATCATTTTTTTCAACCAACAGATTTCCCAGGTGATACCCGATTGGCCGAAGAAAAGCCATGTGAAAATGACAACGTTCAAGCGGCGGCATCTTCGTCCTGTGATAATCCTCCTTTGAAGATTGATTTGATAGGGTCAGATCTATCAGCCAAACAAAAAGAGATCCTAAAAGAAGTAATCACCTCCTTCAGTGACATCTTTGCGACAAAGGATGGGGAATTTGGCCATGAACTCTAAATAGCGTAGTTCAGCATACAATTTATCTAAAAGCAAAATAAAACCTATAAAACTCTGCCCTTGTGGGGCATGTTATAAATAAAGGAAAGTAGTTGATAATGAAGTTCAAAGACTCCTGGATAAAGACATAATTACCCCGTGTATCAGCCCATGGGCAGATGTCTTAATTTCATACCGTATGGGCATCAATTTTAGGAAGTTAAACTAAGTGACCATCCCTGATTCTTTTCCCTTGCCTCACGTTCAAGACACCCTAGACAATCTGGTGGGTCAAATTTACACATATAACATTTCTAGTTCTAATGATCTTACTCTATGTCCATAATGTCCATAACCCCCACCAAAGTCTTGGCCAGACCATATGTGGGTGCCTTGTTGAAGAAAAATATGTTCATAGCAAATGGTGCAGCCACGTGGCAGGTCACCTTTGCAGTACCGCACCTCACGCTGTCAGCATGTGCACCGACAATTCAACTTTAGTGTTAGGGTGCCAGAGACACGATGTCTTAACCGCTCAGGATTTTTTTAAACATTCCACTCCCTCACTCTAGCTTACAAAGACCTGAATAATTCATTAACAGAGCACATTTTTAATGAATTAATGAATGACGATTGATAGATTTTAAAGTGTGATACAAAAGTTGATGAAAAGGACCAATTACTATTCATTTGGGGTTCAAAATGTAAAACTTTCATATGTCAAAGTGATACTTTTGCTAATGGGCGTGTCAAGGTGCCCTAAATCCAGAACTAAGGCATCGTGCGGCATAAGCACAGTCTGAAGTAATTGAACTTAAGGTTTTTGGAATAGTCATTTATATATGTAAAGAGGGATTTCAATCATCTGTTGTCAAAATTACTGTTTTATTGTTTAAAGTCGTCAGACACCCCCCCCCCCCCCCCCCCCATCAAGACACCGCAGCCAGTTGTTGTCCAGTGACAGGTGTATCTTTATTCTTTTTCCTCCCTGACTCGTTCCATGTGAAACCCAGGTTATAGAACCAATTGGAGAGTGCCATCACCAGCCCTCAGAGTACGATAAATTCAGTAGTATGCTTGTTTGGTTGCTGGAGCATTTTGATCTGAGACTGGTAAGCCATGTACAATGATTCTGGAGTGTGCCATATGAAGGGATTTGGGTTAAAAAGCACACTACCAAATTGAACAGGAATTCGTCAGAATTAAACGATAAATGAGGCAGTTCGTTACTTGTAGTAGCAATCGTGCAAACTAGTGACCAAATAGCTCCAATGTAGTGTGTAGCACTTACAATTTAAGCCTAATTTGCATCTGTTGCATTATCAATTATCTTCAATATGTACTTCTTTTTAGTAGCAGGGCCATTCCAATATGGAAGTTACTACTATCGTAACCCACTGCTTTAATTATAGTTATAATAATATTATAGGAGTCCATTATCGGTGTAATGACATTGGTGCTTGTATTTGGTGTTGTGACAGTAAATGTTCGCGCTTTGTCGATGGGGAGCCACAGTGTATATCACTGTGTAAACAAAAGACAGTATAAAAGACAATGTTAGAGACACTATATGCAGTTATGATGACACAAGTAACGCTGCACACATATCAAAATTAAAGTAAAGTAAGGCTGACATTTATATACCGCTGATACCAGACAATGTCTGCTCATAGCGGTTGATAGTAACTGGCCAGGATTCGAACCTAGAACCCCTGGATCTCAAGGCGAATACTCTACCAATTGAGCTATTTCGGCCAGCTAACCTCGACTTAGATCCAGTGCATTCTTCGATTTAGGCTCATGGTATAGACAGAGGTGTGTTCATCATCAAGAGGTGCTAGAATCCCAGCACATTCCTGAGGCACGGCCCCAGGCTGGAGAGCACCATTGCAGTCAGCATCACCATATTCGTGGCATGCCTTACCCAGCCTGACTCCATGTATGTGCTGTGTCAACCAAATAAAGACGACTATTGTAAACCGTCCATACTGAGTCTGCAGTTCTCCTTGATTCCCATATAAGATAGGCATAGTAGGCAGTTAGGTATTGGCCAGAAAATCACAGCTAGCGAGTTTTCCTATAGGTCAGCTCAGATAGCAAACCCACCCATATATAACAATATTACATTCCAAATATTTCTCTTACCATTGGCTCTGAGAAAGATAAATTTAAAATCATTGGTTGGGAGATCTTCATAGAATATCTGAATTTGTGCCTTTGGAGATTTCTTCCTAATGGAATCTGGAAAATTAAACAAACAATGCAACAGCTCCATATCAAGGCCTATGCATCAGAGAAAACATATGACCTAAAGTATCAAAATACTAATTAAAAATAACTCCTTGTTAACACTAAACTCCATGTTCGGAATGTGATTGGTCAGATTTAACCAGCTGATTTGCCAGTGAAGTAAACCATGACATAAATTTGGTCGTGGTGCAAGCATTTTATGTTATTGGTTTTATGAAATGGGTTTGCTTTAATCTACAATTTGGACATTTTCAGTAAATTAAGTGAATTTCATAGAATGTCTGTTGAAGAATATAATTATGAAAATTGATTTTCAATTCCTTTGATATTATCATAAATTATCAAATACTCACCTATCATCTTACACATGAAAGACATAGAGATGGTGCCATCTGCTGTTCCATAATCACATATTGTGTAAAGAGATTTTCCAGACTCTATAACAGCACCTTTTTATTGATAAATGATTTTAAGTTGATTAGATTATTAGAAATTTATTCAGAGTTCAGTTTGCCTTTGCCTAAATATACTATTATATCACTTATTATAAATGAGTCTATATATCCATACATATTGTGATTTAATTAGTCAAATCATGTCCTCAGACATGCAGTATGGTTCTTTATTAAAATTTTCATATATCTGTTATTCCTTAAGGAGTACATGATACTCACCCAGGGCTTGGATTGCGATAGGTGTAATATCTTGTAATAGTATAGAATTGTTTTCTGCATTATTAGCATAAAATCCTGGATCATCATCACGGTAGCGTGAATAAACCTGTTTAATTAATACATCAGAGACAATAAATTACAAGAGATAAAAACAGAATAAATGAATGAATTAATGAATTAATGTGTAGATTATAAAAGAACATTAACACAGTATACATTAAAAAACTTGTAAATGTGGATGGGTCATGAATGTAAAAATAATAAATAATGTTTAATTAAAATATCAGAGACAATAAATGACAAGAAATAAGAACAGAATAAATTAATGAATGAATGAAAAGATCCAGGAATTAACTGAATGAATAGTGGCTTAAAGGGAGATGAACCGTTAAGGTCATTCAGTGCCTAAAAATGGTTAAAACTTCTCACTACATAATCATATGATTTATAAAGAAATAAATGAATGAATTCTTAATGGACCATCGACACATTAAGGTCACTAAGTGCCATTAAAGTATGGATTAAAAACTTGCAAATGTGGAAGATTAAGTTTAAAAACAATGTAAACAATGATGTTGCAATAGCAAATGATAATAAAATCAATACGATATGTAAACAATCTTAACACAAAATATCCGCAAAATCCTTGCAATATATCAGTTATAGACATAATAAATTTTGAAATAAATTCAATTTAGATTAAATTTGAAATACTTTAAATACCATTTGATGTTTTTGTGGTTCTTGATGTGGTTCAAAATCAATACATAGCTCTTTGACAACCAATACACTGAGGATGATTTTCGCCTTTAAGAAGATAACAGTGTGTCAAACGACTGTGTCCTATTCTTATACAAGTTAAAACAGACTCTTCTATTCAGTTCTTTCTAAAAACACCTTTAGTTTGACCAATAATGGCTTGATTTCATGTAATTTATTAAAAATGTTTTCATCCCAGTGCAATTGCCATTCAGAACACACAAAAACAGTAATGTGTTTCTTAAACTCTGTGTATGGAATAAGCATATTTATTGTGCATTTATCCAATGATGCTTTGGCAGCTTGTTAGCAGTCTCATTTCCTAGGAAACCATTGTGACTGGGGATCCAATAAAAACGAACTTCTTTCTTTTCCTCAGGACAGAGTCTATGATAGTGCTCAAGGATATTATAACAAAACATCCTGAGTCGGGGAATCTGTGTGAGCGGATCCAGTGAGTTGGGGATGGCGGAAGGATCTCCTGAGCCAGAGGCGATGGGGATCAGTCCGCCATCCCCAACGAACTGGATCCCTCACACAGATGACCAGACGAGGGATGTTTTGTTTTTATACCTCAGAAAACTACTGTATTTTTTAAAAAATGATACATGAAACAAGATATTTATCATTAAAAACGTTTTTTTACGATTGTAAACAAAGCGCATGAATACACCACCTCATTTGACCCAGTCACGTGACCCGAAAATAGTGCGTACAGCCATAGACTGTTGCCGCCCTTTGTGTATCCACGATGTTCTTGACACTCAGCTGGGGACCAGTCTAGTACAGCCATCAAAGATGGCCGACGGAAAATAGTTCGCATAGCCTGAATACGCCAAGACGGATACGGCATGGTTGTATTCATTGGAAATCTCGTCGATCCGCGCATCACTGAGGTAAATTGTGTATAAAAGGATTTCACCAATCTTTTGTTTTAATGCTTGTAATCAAGACAAAGAATCACAAAATATTGAAAATGTCAGATGTGGAAAAGTCTCCACATGATCTAAAGCTAGATACAAAGCATGAAGTTCTGCAGAATAAATATATGATTTATTTGGCAGACATTCTGAATAGATATGATTGCCTATAACAACAGCTGCAGCAGCCTTGTCATCATTAAATGATCCATCAGTGACATCCAGTGAAAATAGATTGAATTTGTTTATATCTATTTATATAAAGGGATATCTGATAAGTATTTCTTTAATGAATGAATGAATGAATGGTTGCTTAGAGGCACATCAACCACTAAGGTTATTTAGTGCCTTAAAGTGGTAAAAACATAAAGGTTTATAAAATCAATATGATATGTAAATAATCTTAACAACACAAAATATTAACAAAATCCTCTCAATATATCAGTTATAGACATAACTAATTTGTATGAAAAAATTCAATTTAAAAGACTTTAAATACCATCTGATGGTTCGTAGTTCTTGATAAATAGACCAAAGACCTAAGTAAACAAGAGCTCCACACTTAAAATTGGTTATAAAGTCCTATTTGATTTAAAAACGATACTATCACAGAAGTATCTACAGTATCAAATAACGAATGTAAATCTTGCACATTAAAATATTGAGTCCTAATTATATCAAAATCTATACATTCAATTAAAACATAGTCAAAGCCCTTTGACATCCAATACACTGAGGCTGATCTTCGCCTTTAAGAAGATAGCAGTGAGTCAAATGACTATGTCCAATTCTTATACGTGTTAAAACAGACTCTTCTCTTCGGTTAATTTTAATAGCACCTTTGGTTTTACCTAAAACAGGCTTAATTTCGTGTAGTTTATTAAAAATAGCTTCGTTCCAGCGCAATTGCCACTTAGAACGTAAAAAAACAGTAATATATTTCTTAAACTCTGTATAAGGTATAAGCATATTTATTGGACGCTTATCCAATGCTGCTTTTGCAGCTTGGTCAGCAGCCTCATTTCCATGGATTCCAATATGACTGGGAATCCAGTAAAAACGTATCTCTTTATTTTCCTCAGTACAGAGTCTATGGTGGCACTCAAGGATTTTGTAAATAAAAGGATTTTTCCAATCCTTTGCTTTCAATGCTTGTAAACAAGATAAAGAATCAGAAAAAATTAAAAATGTCCGATGTGGAGAAGTCTCCACATGATCTAAAGCTAGGTATAAAGCATGAAGTTCTGCAGAATAAATAGACGATTTATTTGGCAGACGTTCTGAATAAATATGATTGCCCTTAACAGCAGCTGCAGCAGCCTTGTCATCATCAAATGATCCATCAGTGTAAATACACTGATATCCAGTGAAAACAGATTTTATTTCATTATATCTATTTATATACAGGGATGGATCAGTCGAGTATTTCTTTAATTCTGACATGGTTACATTAATATTTAAGGTTGCATAGTTCCATGGAGGTGTTTCTGGATATTGAAATTTAGCTATTTGATTCGGATCTATATTTTAAAGATTGATAAATTCTTTGATGTGAATGCCAAAAGTTAGTATTGTATTAGGTTTATTTTCAAAAAGATCAACATCATTTGGATCAAATATTGTATCATGCACAGGATTGTCTGGATGTGCAGCAATTTTTGCAGCATACTGAAGGGCAAGCTTTTCACTTCTTAAATCAAGAGGCAGTTCATCTGCCTCAACCAACTACCAAGCTAACTGCAGGTAATGTACCCCAATTTTGAATTGGATCAAGCATTTTAATATAAGATGGATGAGCTGATCCATATATCATACATCCGTAACCAAGTTTGGAACGTACAAGCACTCTATGCAATTGTAATAAAACATTATGGTCCCCTCCCCAATTGGTATGGGCAAGAACCCATAACCATATGTATAATTGCAATAAACATGTGCGATCACCTCCCCAATCAGTATGGGCAAGAACATGTAATCAATCTAATGCTTTCTGGCATTTCTTTTTAACATATTTAATATGAGATATAAAAGATAATTTCTTCTTCAACAGGTATCTGGGTTTGGCATATTTAAAGATCAGGATCTGGGTGAACCTTCCATTTTTTACAAAAGTGCATACACATAGTTCTCTTTAAAGAAATCTTAAATCTGTTATTATCAGCCACGTCTTGTATTCTACTAAGATATTGTTGGAGCTGTCTTTCTATAGTATGCATGCTTGTGGACCTGTAACATAAATTAAAATCATCAACAAATAGTGAACAATCTGTTCCAGGTCTCACACAATTTACTATGCTGTTGATTTATATAATAAATAGGGTAACAGATAATATACTAACCAGTGGAACACCCATTCCCTAATCAAATGCATCAGAAAGTGATGAAACAACTCGGACCTTGAATTGTCTCATTCACAAAACAATTTTGAATAAAATGAACAGGTATAAAATGTATATTGGAAGGATCACTTGTATTCATCCCTTTTTAAGCCTTTAGTTCTATTTATTTTACTTTAAATTAGCTTTGATATTTGTTTTTTTTGTCAGATTTATTGACTGGTCTATTGCTATTCACGTTTTTAATACTGGATAACGTGGAGGGAGTTTATGAAGAGGGTTTAGTGAATACATCTCTTGGTACATTTATTACTAGGGAAGTGGATGCTTGAGCTTGAGTAAATGTTCATAAAGATTTTGAGATATTTTGAAAAATAGGAATAATTCTTTTCATTGATTGACCAGGCAATTTCTGTCTGAATTGCTATTAATTTTGTCTCTTTTGTTTTTAAGGTGGTAGTATTTTTAAGGTGGTAGAGATTGATAGAGATGAAGATTGTAATAGAGAAGAGAAATTACCACTATTTTTAATAGCAAAAAGCACTGACTCTGGACATACCCTGGCAAAAATGTCCCCCATTGCAATTGCAAAGGGGATTCAAGGCATTGCCGGGGTAGTAAAGAATGATAAGAAGACAGGAGACTGTCTGTTAATTGAGGTGGGTAGGAAGAGCCATGCAGGGAATCTTTTAAAATGCCAAATGTTGGCCACTGGACCTGTTCAAATAAGTCCACACAGAACACTCAATACTAAGAAAGGAGTTTCTGAGGAAGAGATAACAGATGAATTAAATAATCAAGATGTAGTGGCATGCAAGAGGATATCTATTAAGAAAGATGGAGTCAGAGTGCCCATTAACACTCTTGTCCTGACATTTGAGGCAGCGTAGATACCAACACCAATTAAGGTTGGATACTTGAACGTACGTTCTGGCGTTTACATTCCAAACCCTCTGCACTGATTCAAATGTCAGAGGTATGGACATGGTTCAGATAGATGCAAAGGAAATTTGACATGTCCCAAATGTACTTCTTAACATAGTGGAGAAAATTGCAGAATTATTCGGTTTTTTTTAAAATAGAACGAAACAGACTGCAATATCCACTCAGCATCCACTACTCCTGCAATAACCCTACCAACAATAGCACATACTAAACCTACTTCACAAACCCCTTCCACATCAATCAGTAACAACCATATATGTTAGTTGGTTTAAAACCCTCTGCGCTGCTTCAAGTGGCAAAGGTATGGACATGGATCTGATCAATGTAAAGTGTCCAAAATGTACCACTCAGCATAGTGGATAAGATTGTTCTTCAAATATAATAAAATGTGTGAATTGCCAAGGGAATCACCGATCATTTTCATGGAATTGTCCTTCCTTTTTAAAAGAGAAGAAAAGAGAAGCAAGTACAACACACTGAAAATATACCTTTTCCAGAGGCACACAAGTGAGTAGAAAGTATGAACACAACAGACATCTTATGCCAGCTCTGTAAAAACTGAAGTAACAAAATCAATAGCAATTCAGACAGAATTTACATGTCTAATCTAAGCAAAAAAATTATCTTTTTTTACAAATACCTCAAAATCTTCAGGAGCATCCATTCAGACTATGACATCCACTGTCTCAGTATTAACTCAACAGCAACAGAAATATCCACTAAACCCTCTTCACAAACTCCCTCTACATCATCCAATTATAATAAAAGTACCAACAGTAATAGTACAGTACAGACAAAATCAGACAAAAAGGAAATCAAAGATTAAGTTAAAAGTATTATATATAGAACGAAGTCCTCAGAAAGGATGGACACAAGTGATCCTCAGGATATGAAATTTGAGTTATTATAGAATTGGAGTTATTAGCACAAATATATAATGCATCTGTTATTTGTTTACAGGACACTAATTATAAAGATAACTCAACAACATTTAAGGGGTATGTACCTTATAATAGAGTTGGTTCAATAGATGCAATGGACCGAACACATGGCAGAGTTTCTATTTTTGTTAAATCCAGTATAACCCAAAGCAAAGTAACTTTAAATACTAATTTACAAGCTTCTACAGTCAGGGTTACCATGCACAATACATAAACAAAATGTTCAGTATATTTGCCAACAAGTTAAACAATTAATATTACAGATTTAAATAACTTAATAATTCAGCTCCCACTCAGAAATAATATTGATGCCAAAGGATGCATAATTGAAATTTTTTTAAATAACAGTAGTCTGTGCCTTTGGAATTACAATTCTCCGCCATATGATTTAGTATGTGTTCAAAAAAAAAACTCTTGCTACAGGCTCAACATCAATAGATCTCTCCATGTGTACTCCAGTGATCATTACCCCATTTTTTCAAATATCAATTTTCCTCCACCAGACGAATGAATCGCCAAGTGGAAATTTCATAAAACATCTTGTTGGACTTGTGGTCAAGGCAGGTCAAGGTCTTGTCCCAGTTTTGGTATGTAAACACAGTCAGCTGATTAGCCCTGCACAGCATTGCAACCAATATGTCACAGACAAGAAGACCCTCAATTTCTGAAATTAATCAGATGTCAAAAGAACCTCTTAAAAAGACACTTAAAGAAGTTCTCAAGGCAACAGACTCTGACCAAAATCCTGATACTGATCTGCAAAATGCAGACACACTTAGAATCCTCCAGACAATACTAGATGAAGTTAAAAAGTTCAATACTGAGCGTGAGGCAATGAGGAACAGGAAAATAAGACCTTGTGTGAGGTACTGGAACAACAGCAGAGATTCTTGGAATATCTCGATGCAGATAAACGCAGCTGTAACTTGATAGTTACAGGAGTGTCTGAAACAGCAAATACCACTGATGGTGAGGAAACTGCTACAGATGATGACGAAAAGGTAGCACTTATCTTTAGGAAAATGGGCCATGAAGATGTTATCCCAAAGGAAGTGTTCAGGCTGGGTGCCCCTTCTGCACAAAGGAGTAGACCCATCAAGTTGATTGTGCCTTCACCAAAGATCAGGAAAACCATGCTCGGGAATGCTAAGAAGTTGAAGGAGGCTGGTGAAAATTTCAGTAGAATTTATGTCCGCAAAGATGTCCACCCTGGTATTCGGAAGGAGATGAATAGAATTTGTGAATCGGAAAAACGTGAAAAAGAAAAACCGGAGAATGTAGGCAGAGATGTAAAGTATGATTATGCTACAAGTTCACTCACAGTGGATGGCCGAGTTATTGACAGATTTCGCCCAACTTTTTTCTAAGAGGTCGGGTGGAATGAATGAATGAATGAATGGTTGCTTAGAGGCACATCAACCACTAAGGTTATTCAGTGCCTAAAAGGGGTAAAAACATAAACGTTTATAAAATCAAATAATCTTAACATAAAATATCAACAAAATCCTTTCAATATATCAGTTATAGACAACAAAATTGTATAAATGAATTCAATTTAAAAGACTTTAAATACCATCTGATGTTATAAGCAAATGACCTAAGTAAACAAGAGCTCCACACTTAAAATTGGTTATAAAGTCCTATTTGGTTTAAAAACGATACTATCACAGAAGTATCTACAGTATCAAATAATGACTGTACATCTTGCACATTAAAATATTGAGTCCTAATTATATCAAAATCAGTACATTCAATTAAAATATGTTTAATAGTCATAGCCCTTTGACATCCAACACACTGAGGCTGATCTTCACCTTTATGAAGATAGCAATGTGTTAAATGACTATGTCCTATTCTTATTCGACTTAAAACAGACTCTTCTCTTCGGTTAATTCTAATAGCACCTTTAGTTTTACGCAGAACAGGTTTAATTTCGTGTAATTTATTAAAAACCACTTCATTCCAGAGCAATTGCCATTTAGAACATATAAAAACAGTAATACATTTCTTAAACTCTGTATAAGGTATAAGCATATATATTGGGCGCTTATCCAATGCTGCCTTGGCAGCTTGGTCAGCAGCCTCATTTCCAAGGATTCCAATATGACTTGGTATCCAATAAAAACAAATTTCTTTATTTTCCTCAGTACAGAGTTTCAGTACAAATTTTTGATGTGGAGAAGTCTCCACATGATCTAAAGCTAGGTATAAAGCATGAAGTTCTGCAGAATAAATAGACGATTTATTTGGCAGACCTTCTGAATAAATATGATTGCCCTTAACAGCAGCTGCAGCAGCCTTGTCATCATCAAATGACCCATTAGTGTAAATAAGGTTGGGTGGAACGACCATTATCTTTGCTGAGTTTTTTAAATGGTGTGTCTACAAAACTTGAAAACCAAGCATTTATAGACCCATGTGCCAAATATGATGTTGTATGTGTGTCAGAGTTGAAAACCAGCTATCAATTTTCAATGCCCAGATTTATGTGTGTAAGTAGTAAAATTGTACCAGGTGAGGAGCTTCGTGGTGGCATAGCAGTTTTATTCAGCTTAGAATTGTGGCAATATGTTTATGATGTGCAAAGTGAGCGTGACCAAGTTTGGTTTAAATTACAATCCACACCAGACTTTCAGTATGCAGCTGTCTATATTGCTCCATCAGACTCACTATATTATTCGCCAGAATCATTTGCCCAAATACACAGCCGGTGTAAAGATGTGAACATAAAATCTGTTGTGATTGGATATATAAATGCAGTCTGAGTGACCTGATTCAGTTTGATGATGTGAATTATACATATGAGCCAAACATTGACCAAAGGACAAACTCTAATGGCTTAGCTTTGCGAGATTTATGTCATTCTTGTGATCTGAGACCAGGGAATCACTTGCAGTACTATGGTACTAGGTTTCTAATGCACAAAGCAGATGGGATTATTTGCTGAAACATGGTGACTCTAAGCAGGTTTGGCAGGCTATTAACTGGAAAGGCGAGTTTGACTCACCACCTGATAAGTTGGATAGGCCTACAGATTCAGAATTTTGCAAACATTATGAACAACTTCTGAACTCACTGCCATCAGAGTCAGATCATTTCAACCCAGAAAACTGTGTGTATATCCCACTTCTTGATGACCCTATATCCCCTGTGGAAGTGGATGAGGCAGTGAATTTGTTGAAACAGAATAAAGCAGCAGGTCAAGATGGTGTACCCCCAGGTGCACTGAAGCTGTTATCAGCAGAATGGATATTAATTATCACCTTTTTATTTAATGCCGTATTTGCAGGAGCATATCCCATACAATTGGTTATTTCCAAAGTCTTTAATATATTCAAGGGAGACAGACTTGACACTTTATGATCTAATATTAATACCTAGTCTGCAAGCTGATGCCCAGAAAGGAAGGGGCTGTGAGGAGCAATTACTGACGCTCAGGCTTCTGATAGACACTGCCCGAAAATGTAAACATAAACTGTACATAGCATTTATTGATTATCAGAAGGCCTATGATAAAGTGGACAGGATTAAATTATTGAAATCATTAGATGCCAAAAGATGTGGATCAGTGTTTTTAAAGGCATTAGCAGCTACACTGTCAGGCACAGCCGGTGCGATTGGCAAACCTTTACTGCTAGTGCTGGAGTGCGACAAGGAGCAAGCACCAGCTGCCCTTTGTTTACTTCATTCATTGAATCCACCATTGATGCTGTAGGACAGTGTGGCCCTGATTGATGGCTCGGAAATCTGCATACCCTCTTATTAATGGATGATACAATGGTGGTTGCAACATCTAGGAAGCAAATGATGAAGAAGTTAAAATTGTTGAAAAAATCTACTGATGACCAGGGTATGGTGATACACCCATCTAAATCCCGCTTCATGTGTGTCAACAGCAACGATAAAGACAGTTTTATCCTAGACGATGTAGTGATAAGTCACACAGATTGGTATACGTACCTTAGCAGCCCAATCAGCACAGGATCAATCTTTGACCAAGTGAACCAACATTTGAAATCGAAAAGTGCCCATGTAATGAAATTTGCTTCATTTCTAGCAAAAACCAGAGATGTGCCTTTTAATGTTAAAATGAAAGTATGGACCAGAGCTCTCCAGAGTGCAATTTTCTACACTAGTGAAACTTGGTTGACTGGAAATTTAAAGAGTGCAGAGACTCTCTATATGTCAACACTAAAACAACTGCTTGGAGTGACGATGACAACCTGCGGTGATATTGTTTTATCTGAAATTGGTTTGTGTAGTGCAAAGGGCTATATATTGAACAGACAATCATCATTTATGCACAAGCTGATGGCTCGAAATGGCTTTGAAGAAACATATCTCTACCAGGTTATATCCATGGCTATTCAGGCAAAAACTCCAGCTGGTGTGATAATAAAAAAGTTGAAAGACCTTGGACCAAATCATGACTTTAGTGCTGAATCATTGGAGAAAATTAAACAGAGTATTATCAATTCAGATTCAACCAGGAGGCTTATATATAAACAGTTGAATCCTGATCTGTCTCTATACCCTATGTACAACAGAGAGCCTGTACAAGCCTGTACAAGACTGCGTCTGTCTTCACACAGACTAAGGATTGAGACTGGCCGATGGGCCAGAATTCCCCCTGAAAGGAGAATGTGTGACTGTGGGGATGTTCAGACTGAGGAACATGTCCTCCTCAAATGCCCCATCACCCTGCATCATAGAAATAATGAATTAATTAAACAGTGCCAGACATTATCACAAGTATTTAAATTAGATGATGATTTAATTTATGATATATGTTTATTATGTTCCAGAGTATTACAAACTTTTGAAGGAAAAGACTAATTTCACCTTAAAGATTGATTCAATATTTCATGGACAATAATTTACAAGACTATGATTTTCAGTTATATGTATTGTTTCACCCATTCTATTGTTATTGTCAATAAACTACTACTACTACTACTACACCAATTAAAAATGCTGAGTAAAATTACAGGGAAGGGAGGTGGAGCAAGGATCAAACATCTAAATCATAATGACCAATTAATTATTCAAAAATAATTGGACTTATATTTGATAGAAAGTTATCTTTTATCCCTCATATCAAATGTTAAAAAGAAATACCAAAAGGCATTAGATTTAGTACGTGTTCAAAACTGATGCCCATACTGATTGGGGAAGTGATAGTACATGTTTATTGCAATTATACATATGGTTATGGATAAGCACATCAGTCTTATATTAAAATGCTTGATTCTGTACAAAATCAAGGTTTAACACTAAGCCTGGGCACATTTTGAACATCACCTGCAGATAGTTTGGCAGTTGAGGCAGATGAATTGCCTCTTGATTTAAGAAGAGAACAGTTGCTCTTCAGTATGCTGTAGAAATTACTGCTTTTGTCAGACAATCCTGCACATCATACTATATTCCATCCAATTATGTTGACATTTTTGAAAATAAACCAAATACAATACCAACTTTTGGCATTCGCATCAAAGAATCTTCACAATCTTTAAATATAAACACAAATCAGCAAAACTATTTCTCAATATATTAAATTTGTAAAAAGTTGTGTCAAATAACATTTATATTAAACTTATCAGTGTCTGATTTTAACAAAACATTTCAATATCATTGAAAAATTGAATTTGACATCATTCAGTGAAGGCGATTTAGGAAAGTGGATAAAAATATTGGTGAAATATTGAGAAAGCCAACATTGAGGGAAAAACATTTTCATCTACAGAAAATAAAAATTGTTCAAATGTTTGGAATTGAAAAAGAGTTTCAACCTTGTAAGTGTAATATCAGAGGGCAAAAGGCAACTGTAAAAAAAGATTTGGCCTCTTGTCCCTTGTCCTTTTTTCATATATATGGAAAGCTGCACATTTTGGGGTTCGTCAATGATTCAAGAATCCAATATAACATGACTTTCTCTCCCTTTCACTTGAGGGTAGTTAATATATCGCACATCAAACCTTCATCATGTAGCAAACTGGTGCATGCACATACACATTGCGAAGTAGTTGAGATCACTAGGTACATGTTTATTAACAATTTAATTGTGTTTTTGACATCAACTATTCTATTCCATAAAATCAAATATTCTTTATTGTGACACGTTTACAAGTCAGAACATTTTCTAATAATCAGCCAATGTTTAAGAATGTGCCAAATCTATAAACGTTAGTCCTGCCATCATCTTACTGTTTCCATCCTTAACAAACCTTTTTATGTACTGTGAGGATTTCAAAATATACCTTTAACACATTTATATAACACTAGTCTTGTACAAAATGAATTATATGGACAAAAAAATTATGAATACATATTCTTAAGATATTGGTAGTGACCAATATTATATACATACTCCTGTAATCTGTTGCAATGAATTACTGTGAGAAAATGTTGTAATGACTTAATTAGAATGGGAACTAGTCCATCACTCACAGGTTTTGTTGCAGATGACATCCTTGTGATTGATGGTCTCAGTTAAAAGCTGTTTCCAATCTGTAAAAGAAGGATTAGTGTTAGAATGTCAGTCAAATTTTCTCACAATATATGGTAAAATTACAATCTATGCGTTCAACCTCTTTCAGTACAAATATTCTGTAATATGGTGTAGGTATGTTATATTAGTCATTGTTTGTTTTCTGTTTGTTTTATTGCATTCATTTTGTGATGGGACCTACTTGAAGCAGATATAGTTCTGTTTCACTGAATTGTCATGTCGCAGGTCCTTGGCATGACAACCCATCCAGTCAATGCCAAGGACCCGGACAACTCACCCGGTCACCCGATTTACAAAGACAACAGGTGGACCCTCATCCTACAGGGCTTCAGGTCATGTGTGAAATTGTATCATGAATTCAATGAATGAATAGTTGCTTAGAAGCACATCAACCACCAAGGTTATTCAGTGCCTAAAAATGATGAAACATTAACGTTTATAAAATCAATATGATATGTAAATAATCTTAACAACACAAAATATCAACAAAATCCTTTCAATATATCAGTTTTAAATTTGTATAAATAAATTCAATCTAAAAGACTTTAAATACCATTTGATGTTTCGTGGTTCTTGATAAATAAGTAAACAAGAGCTCCATGCTTAAAATTGGTTATAAAGCCCTATTTGGTTTAAAAACGATACTATCACAGAAGTATCTACAGTATCAAATAATGAATGTAAATCCTGTACATTAAAATATTGAGTCCTAATTATATCAAAATCAATACATTCAATTAAAATATGTTTAACAGTCATAGCTCTTTGACATCCAATACACTGAGGCTGATCTTCGCCTTTCAGAAGATAGCAATGTGTCAAACGACTATGTCCTATTCTTATACGGGTTAAAACAGACTGTTCTCTTCGGTTAATTCTAATAGCACCTTTAGTTTTTCCAAGAACGGGCTTAATTTCATGTAGTTTATTAAAAATAGCTTCGTTCCAGCGTGAATGAATGAATGAATGAATGGTTGCTTAGGGGCACATCAACCACTAAGGTTATTTAGTGCCTAAAAGCGGTTAAAACATAAAATTTAATGTTTATAAAATCAATATGATATGTAAACAATCCTAACAACACAAAATATCAACAAAATTCCTTCAATACATCAGTTACAGACATAACAAATTTGTATAAATAAATTCAATTTAAAAGACTTTAAATACCATCTGATGTTTCGCGGTTCTTGATAAATAGGCCAATGACCTAAGTAAACAAGAGCTCCACACTTAAAATTGGTTATAAAGTCCTATTTGGTTTAAAAACGATACTATCACAGAAGTATCTACAGTATCAAATAACAAATGTAAATCTTGCACATTAAAATATTGAGTTCTAATTATATCAAAATCAATACATTCAATTAAAATATGTTTAATAGTCATAGCCCTTTGACATCCAACACACTGAGGATGATTTTCGCCTTTAAGAAGATAACAGTGTGTCAAACGACTGTGTCCTATTCTTATACAAGTTAAAACAGACTCTTCTATTCAGTTCTTTCTAAAAACACCTTTAGTTTGACCAATAATGGCTTGATTTCAGTTAATTTTTTAAAAATGTTTTCATCCCAGTGTAATTGCCATTCAGAACACACAAAAACAGTAATGTGTTTCTTAACCTCTGTGTATGGAATAAGCATATTTATTGTGCATTTATCCAATGTTGCTTTGGCAGCTTGTTAGCAGTCTCATTTCCTAGGAAACCATTGTGACTGGGGATCCAATAAAAACGAACTTCTTTCTTTTCCTCAGGACAGAGTCTATGATAGTGCTCAAGGATATTATAACAAAACATCCCGAGTCGGGAAATCTGTGTGAGCGGATCCAGTGAGTTGGGGATGGCGGAAGGATCTCCTGAGCCAGAGGCGAAGGGGATCAGTCCGCCATCCCCAACGAACTGGATCCCTCACACAGATGACCAGACGAGGGATGTTTTGTTTTTATACCTCAGAAAACTACTGTATTTTTAAAAAAATGATACATGAAACAAGATATTTATCATTAAAAACGCTCCCCTGTGGGTGCGGGGATTAAAGAATAGCCCAACTGCTCCCCAGCATGTCGTAAAAGGCGACTAAAGGGGCATCCTGTTTGCCGTGGGATGCGACCCGTATCGGGAGGATATGGAATCCTGACGGGCTGAGCACTGGGCTGGTTTGACAGTAATACCGGTCCAGTTGCAACACGCCTGTCTTGGATCCAGATGTTCACCAGACGGGCAGATCAGATTAGGCCTAGGTCTGATTTAACCGGCTTGTGGTATATTTCCTTTAATGTATTCTGGCTATTTTATTTTTATTAGTGACAATTTCAATGTTTAAAATTTAAGAATAATTGATAAATTTTTGATTGATATTTCCTGAAAGGAGATTACTGCTGATTGGGTCAATAGAGGGATATAAATAAAATCCGAAAGGATGGAGTTTTTATTCTAAGAGTATGTCATGTTGGGTATCCTCATGGCATCAGGGCTTGGAGTTACCGGCCCAGAAAGGCGTCCCCTTGTTGGGCTCCGTGGTGGGTAGGGGACCTAACTGATGAAATTTAAAATAACACACATGGCGCAAAACAAACAAAAACGACCTAGGAATGACATAGACAGTGATGACGACTTAAATAAAACAGAAAAATGGCCTAGATTTTTAATTGCGGAAAGTTCCGATGCTGAACATACCCTGGCAAAAATGTCCCCCTTTGCAATTGCAAAGGGGATTCAAGGCATTGCCGGGGTGCCGAAAACAGTTAAAAAGATGGGAACGCGTTTATTAATTGAAGATGAGCGGAAGAGCCATGCGGACAATCTTTTAAGATGCCGAATGTTGGCCACAGTTCCAGTTTTGATAACAGCTCATAAGACCCTCAATAACAAAAAAGGAGTGATAAGATGCCCAGATCTGGTGGGAGTTTCTGAAGAGGAAATAGTGGAAGAATTAAAAGACCAAGATGTTGTCCAATGTAAACGAATTTTTATTAAGAAGGATGGAGCCAAAATTCCAATTAATACATTCATTCTCACATTTGAAGCAGCGCAGCTTCCAACATCTATTAAAGTTGGATATTTAAACGTCTGAGTTGATGTTTTCATTCCAAACCTCTGCGCTGCTTCAAGTGTCAGAGGTATGGACATGGATCTGATCGATGCAAAGGAAACATAACTTGCCCGAAATGTACAGCCCAGCATAGTGGAGAAGAGTGTTCTTCGGAAACCATGAAATGTGTGAATTGTCAAGGCAATCACCCATCGTATTCGCGGAATTGTCCTTCATTTTTAAAAGAGAAGGAAATTCAGCGAATACGCCACACCGAGAACATTTCTTTTCCTGAGGCACGTAAATGTGTAGAAAGTTTTAATAATTCCAAAACATCCTATGCTACCACCTTAAAAACCAAAGAGACAAAAACAATAGCAATACAGACAGAAATAACCTGGCCAATCGATGAAAAGAATTATTCCTATTTTTCAATTACCTCCAAATCTTCAGGAACATCCACTCAAACCCAAACACCCACTACCCCAGTAATAACTATACCAACAGTTTCATCCACTAAAACCTCTTCACAGACTCTCTCCACATCATCCAGTAATAAAAATGTAAATAGCAATAGACCAGCTAAGAAATCAGACAAAAAAGAAATCAAAGATCAAAGCAAAACTAAAATAAATAGAACTAAATCCTTAGAAAGGATGGACACAGGTGATCCTTCCGATATACATTTTACACCTGTTCACTCAAAACATAATCATAAACTTAAATGATTATGTTAAATCCTATATTTATCCTCATTATTTTTAATATGGCTACCAGCAGTATCATACAATGGAACTGTAGAGGATTCGAGGCAAACAGGCCAGAACTGGAGTTATTAGCCCAAAAATATAACGCATCGGTAATTTGTTTACAAGAAACTAAATTCAAAGATAATTCCACAACATTAAAGGGGTATGTACCTTATAATAAAGTTGGTTCAATAGATGCAATGGACCGAGCACATGGCGGAGTTTCTGTTTTTGTTAAATCCTGTATACCACAAAGTAAAGTAACATTAAATACTAATTTACAAGCTTCTGCAGTCAGGGTTACCCTGCATAATACATTAACTATATGTTCAATATATTTACCGCCTAGTGAGCCAGTTAATATTACAGATTTAAATAATTTGATAACCCAGCTGCCACAGCCATATATGTTAGTTGGTGACTTTAATGCACACAACTATCTTTGGGGTGGCAGAAATAATACTGATGCCAAAGGACGTATAATAGAATTTTTTTTAAATAATAATAGTTTGTGTCTTTGGAATGACGATTCCCCGACATATTTACATCCTGCTACAGGCTCTTTAACATCAATAGATCTCTCCATGTGCACTCCAAATTTATTTTTAGACTATTCCTGGGAAGTAGAGGAAGATCGATGGGGTAGTGATCATTATCCCATTATTTTAAATAACCATTTTCCTCCACCAGACGAACGAATCCCCAAGTGGAAATTTCATAAAGCCGATTGGGCAAAATTTCAAACATCCTGTTTTAATAAAATAACTCCAGAAATTTTTATCAATGTAGATGATCCTCTTCAAGTTTTTACAGATACATTGTATGATATTGCTGATGGGTGTATTCCCAAATCAAAGCCAAATTCTAAAATTAAAGAAAAACCCTGGTTTAATGATGAGTGCAAAAAAGCTGTCAAGGAGCGCAAAAAAGCTCTGAAAAAATTCAATCGACAGCCAATTCAATATAATTTGCACCAGTTTCGTATAAGGGGAGCTAAAGCCCGTTACATTATTAAAATAAGTAAAAGAAAAAGCTGGAAAGAATATGTTTCTAAATTAAATACACGTTCACCAATTAAGAAATGCTGGGATATGGTGCGTAAAATTACTGGGAAGGGAGGTGGAGCAAGGATCAAACATCTAAATCATAATGGCCAATTAATTACAAATCCCACCAAAATAGGCAACACAATAGGTCAAACCATTTCCAAAAATTCCTCATCCAATAATTATTCTGCCAAATTTCAACAAATAAAAAATAGAAAAGAAAGAAACCAACTAAATTGTATATCCCATAACTTGGAAGTATATAATAAATCATTTACAATAGAAGATTTGAAACTTGCTTTGGATAAATCTCATGATACTGCTCCTGGACCTGATCAAATTCACTACCAAATCCTTAAACATCTCCCTGACCAATCACTTGGGCATCTTTTAGATATTTTTAATACAATTTGGGAAAGCGGTGATTTTCCTCCTTCATGGAGGGAAGCCACTATCATTCCCATTCCCAAACCTGGCAAAGATTCATCAGATTCAAATAATTATCGTCCCATTGCTTTAACAAGTTGTATTTGTAAATCAATGGAACGAATGATTAACGAGCGTTTAGTTTGGTTTTTGGAAACTGCAGCATATATTTCTGTTGCACAAAGTGGCTTTAGAAAAACTCGAAGTACCATTGACCACCTGGTACGTTTAGAGACATTTATAAGAGAGGGTTTTATAAAAGGTGAGCATGTGGTGAGTATTTTCTTTGATTTAGAAAAGGCACACTCTAAAAAATGATGTGTTATATGACTCACTGAATGTGTGTCAGACACACATTAAATAATTTACCAAAACATGAAATATGTGTTAAATGTGTTTTACCCACATTTGGTATGTTATTTGACACATTACAAAATATGCGAAACACCAAAAATGTTTTTGAAGTGTGTCATGTTTGCAAATAAGTACATTACTAACACACAAATAATGCTTCTTTGATTCACATATGAATTCACAAATCATGTAAAGTGTGTCAACATTGCAAGAACATTACCACTGGGGAGAAAAGGGGGGTCTTAGCCCCCACCCCTACCCCTATCTTTTGAGGAATTATGTATGAATGTGCACAAAAGGCATATCCTGTGTTCAAAGCAAAAACTGTCTGTTTTCTGGAGATTATGTAGTCTGACACATAAGTTGTGTTTTCTGTAATAATGCAGTCTTTGTGTTCTGTCCTGCTGCCTGACCAATATATACAAACACAGAACACACATCCTGTGATTTTGTCTTTCTGTTGTTTTTGCAATTGAAACATGGGAAGTGTGTTCACCTCTTAGTCTGGATTTTGAAACAAACACTTCCAATATCAAAGCACCTGCAATATCTTTCAGACAAAATGGCAACATTGAACATCCATGAACTTTTAAAAAAGATTGTTGTGACAAAATTATTAGTTGGATCACGAATATTGTAAAATTGCAGTTTGTTATATCTATATACCTTTAATGAAATAACCAAAAGTGCTAATATTTTCAATTAAAATTAAATTGGGGTATGAAAAAGAATACAAAAGCTGTATTATGTCAAATTGTCAATTTGAATGAATTTTTGTGTAATCTTGTTATTATAAAAGATGTTATGAAATATGGTATTGCTTTGTTATTTGCTAATTTGTGTTATAAAAATTGGATCACTGTAACCTAAAAGGGATCATTGTAAATTAAAATTAGGAAGAAACTAAAAAAAATTAAGATAATTAAATATTTTTAAATCATATGTCAGCTACACACACACAGTGACAGTGTCAGCAGGTGTGTGTTGGTTGATCCTGCCAACAGGTGTGTGTCAGTAGATCCTGCCACCCACCCTATTAGAGGGGTCACACTGACCTGGCATGTGCAGAGCACATCTTGATTGACAGCTTGCCAGTCACGTGACCTCAGTCACTGCAGCCGCAGCAGTTTAAATCTGGGGGAGTCCAACTGACACAATCATGCAGAAGTTCACCACCAAACACAGCACCAAGATGTCTTCATGAACTGGGTGAGTATGGCATAATATTGCACAATGTACTAGGAAACTGTGATAGTGTTAGGTAAAGTTTAGTGTGGACATTTAGTAAACTGTTTGGGAAATTAGGAAACTTTGGTCAGTCTCAGTACTGATGCACTCAAGCATGATGGCTATTGTGTAGGGGGCGCTCAGGACATCAGTTATCATTCTTGTGTATTGACTCTTCCTGAAACCTTTTTGATATATGCTTTAGAGATTGGTTAGATGATGATTTGAATGTAAAGGGTATCAAAATCCATTTGGAATATCCTGGAAAACTTGACTTTTTCTAGGCCCTGTCCAAATGGCCAGGTCAATTTCGCCAGTGCGGGATTTGGTCACAAAATCTTTTTTTGTGACTTTAATATTACAATATGTCAATATGTGACTACATAAGTTAATAGTGCTATTCATGCTGATCATTTTGGTAAAAAAAGTTTTGAAATTGGTTGGTAACTTGCTGAGATATTTAACTTTTTCTGAGCCCTGTTGAAATCATAAGGTCAAATTTCGGAGTGCGGAATTTGCTCACGGAATCTTTTTGTGTGGCTTTAATATTACAATATGTCAATATGTGACTACAAAATTACATAGTGCTATTCATGCTGATCATTTTGGTAAAAAAAGTTTTGAAATTGGTTGGTAACTTGCTGAGATATTTAACTTTTTCTGAGCCCTGTTGAAATCATACGGTCAAATTTGGGAGTGCGGAATTTGCTCACGGAATCTTTTTTTGTGACTTTGATATAAGGTCTGAATGTTTGGCCTTATAGTATGTGTGAAGCTATCCTAGTAGGTCATTTTGGTCCAAACAGTTTTAAAATCGGTTGGTAATTGACTGAGAAAATTAACTTTTCCTGAACACTGTTGAAATAGCAAGTTTAAATTTGCAAGTGCGAGTTTTACTCACAAAATCTTTTTTTGTGGCTTCCATATTATGTCCGAATATTTGGTATTGTAATATGTAATAGAGCAATCCTTGCTGGTCATTTAGGTCCAAAAAGTTTTGAAATCGGTTGGTAATTTGCTGAGAAAATTGACTTTTTCTGAACACTGTTAAAATCGCAAGTTTAAATTTGCAAGTGCGTACTTTGCTCACAAAAACTTTTTTTGTGGCTTTCATATTATGTCCGAATATTTGGCCTTATAATATGTGATAGAGCTCTCCTTGTTGGTCATTTTGGTCCAAAAAGTTTTGAAATCGGTTGGTAATTTTACAGAGAAAAGTGATTTTTTCAGAACCCTGTTTAAATTGTTTGGTCAATTTTGTGAGTGCGCATTTTGCTCATAAAATCTATTTTGTGGTCTTAATCTTAGTCCTTAGAATATGTGATAGAACTCTCATTGTTGTTCATTTACTCCTAAACTCTTATAATTATAGACTACCAAATTAATGTTTAATTACTTCTTTGCAGAAGCAGAGGTAACAACCGGTCATCTGGACAGAACTTGGTACATCATCAACTGAGGCTTAGCATTTGGATCCCACAGTAAGAAACATGTTGACATTAAAATTAACCAATCAATCAATGTGAAATGTAAAAACCTGTTTTCAAACAAAGTAAGAAAAAAAATTATTGACATTAAAAGCAGTTAATAAGTCTGTAGAGTGATTTGTGTAGTGAGGGTGAAATGTTATAATCACAAATACAAAGAAAACATTTAATTCTTATAAAAAACTTTTAGTCTTTCTTTCCAAGCAAAGACACCTTGCTCACCAAAATTGAACAATTGTCATTATTACTAGCTTGTAAAATGCCTTTTCTTTTTTACAGAGGCAGATCAAGTGATCATCTCGGCACCTTTCCGTTGGTACGGTCCCAGGATAGACTCAACAAAGCAAACCTCCAGACCTGAGAAAGATGTGAGTACTAAGGTGGTGAATGCTTCATGATACAGTTATGGCATCTCTCGATGACAATGATTGGCTTGTTTGTCCCATGTGTGAAACCTTCCAAACAAGAAGTGCTGATGAAATATCTAGACATATAGTAAAAAAACACAGACATGAACCAAACTTCATTGTATATTGTCCAGTCAAGGGTTGTCAGTACAGTTCAAAAACTCTTGGTGCATTTAGAACACATGTTTCGAGAAATCATAAATATGACACAGGACTGGCCAAAGACCACTCTGTCTTTTCTAATGATCACCAGAGTGAAGAGACTAATGAAGTTTATGTTGACACAGAAAATATTGAGCCAAGTGTTGATAAAGAGGAACTGGAAATCTTTGGTATTGCACAGTACTTACTCAGTTTAGAAACCCATCACAAGCTGTCGAAATCTGCCATTGACTATGTAGTCGCAGAATCAGAGGTATTATTCACCAATTTCTTGACAAAATGTATGAAAACTCTCAAAAATGAACTTTCCACTCTCTTGCAGAAAAAAGGGGTTGATGCCACTTTGTTAGATGATGAGTCCCTTACACCAGACCCAGATCTCACTTCTGTTTTTCAGCACTTCCGTACTTCACACCTGCGGCAAAAGTTCTATCAAGATTCTTGTCACTATGTTGCACCTGAGAAGGTTTTATTGGGAACAGTGTTTGAGCGAAAAAATGGCAAACTTCAAACTACAGAAAACTTTGGACAAATAGTGCCTTTCAAGAAATCTTTGCAGGCTTTATTACAGATGCCAGATGTTCAGTATTTCCTCGACAACACAGAGGAAGGTGAGACAGAGTTGATGAAGGATGTGCGTGATGGTGAATTTGTCCAAAAGCACCCAGTATTAGGTAGAGACAATAGGGGTTTACAGATATCTAAAAACAGCATATTTTGGCAACAAAAAAATTCAGGGGGGATCAGGCAAACAAATTGAAATTCAGGTTGGCTCTTTTGGATTATTCAGAATTCGGGGGCGGGGGGTGTCTTTAAATTTCTTCAGGACCACCCCCACCCCCAACCAAAAATGGAATAGCCCTTATGCTTATCTAAAGCGTTTTGTTGAACTTTTTTGATCATGATGAGACTGATGAGACTGATTCCAACTATAGAAACATATAAAGTATTAAAACAATTGGTATTTATATGAACATTTTTTATCATCACATTCTTTGATTTTATGCTTTCAGGGTGACATGAGGATAGTGGCTGCCATGAAGTATCTTGAGAAGCTCACAGGGTATAAGGCAGGCAAGGGGCAGATGTCTCAGACAGTCATCCACATCCACAAGGACCTGCCGGAGGGGGATGTGGACAAAGTCACAACCACCAAGCCTGGAGACTGCCCCCAGCTCGTCCTGCTGGTGCAGGATGACACTGTCGAGTCAGCGTTCATCGTTGGTGACACCAGGAGGATTGAGCTGACCTGCTCTATTAGCCGTGCCATCCTGCTGCTCGTGGGTTCTTACTATGTGTTTGACATAGAGTACCCCAGGAGCTATGCCATGTTCCTGGGCATCCTGCAGCAGGTGGCATTTGATCTACCCTTTGCTCCGGACTCTGGAAAGTCCAAGGGGTTCAAAGACACACTGGCACTTTTGTAGTGATCTGGCCTAGTCTGAGAATATCTATAGAGTATTAAATTGCTGAATGCTGGTACTATTCATGTTTGGAGGTGATTTCTAATATGCTAAGAACAATTGCCAGATTTAATAGAATTGAATGGACTGTTTTACTTTTTGTGTGACATTATCTCAGGATTATAGAGAATACAAAATCAAAGTTTGGGGTCTGACTTATACACAGGATCATCTTGTATACCATCAATTATGTTGAATATTGAGTATTTTTTGCTAAAATGTACAAGCAGGGACTTGTAGATGTGTTGATGTTTGTTTTATCCTGATTGCTACACATGAATAGATTTAGTTTGATGATATTGCTCTGATATACAATTATTCTTGAAATAATCTGCTGGAAGATAACAAATATTTGGTAGTGCTATAGTTTGTCTTTTGTAAAGAAGTAACAAATGTGAATGTAGTTTATTTTAAGAAACTATTTAGTCAAAAACTGACCAAATGTTACTAGTGGATCCAGAAAATTTGGAAAGGGGGAGGAGGACTCATAATAGGCCCAAATAGAACATGAGTATGTATGAGGTTTATTTAAAGAAACTGCATAACTATTTAGTCAAATACTGACCAAGTATCACTGGTGGATTAGATAATGACCTTATGTATTATTATACTTTTTCTACTTAAATGAAAAATGAAAAAAAATAGCTTAACAATTATATTTTGTGTGTGCTAGTTTTATGTCTTTTGTCTTTTGTTTTAGACATTTTATGTCTTTTGTAAAGAAGTAAAAGAGTGAATTGAGTTAATTTGTTTGTAAAATGTGAAAGAGTGAATGGAGTTCATATAAAGTGGCTATTGTAATTATTTTTCAATGTTTGCAGCCAGTGCACTTTTTGTATTTATTATCAATGATATATTAGAAATTTTGTATACAGCATAACAGGAATGAATTGGAAATGCTGACAGAATGATTTGTTTAAAAAAAAATGTAATTTTGAATAAATATATTAATCTTTACATCAAATTTTATGTCTCTAATTTATTTCAGTGCATTGACAGTGATTCATAGGAAGAACATCATGTGTACAGTATATATTTTATTTCATACACAAGATGTGCTTTCTGTAATTATTTTCAATGTTTTATGCAACACATTTGCAAATCACATATTGTGATTTGTATGACCCACATAAAGTGTCATTTTTATAACAAAAAAGTGTTTTACATGTGTGTCAATTTACATATATAAAGTATGTCATTTAACATACTTGCAAAACACAAAATGTGATTTATTTGACACACAAAAAGTGTGTCATTTTTATTACAAAAAAAGTGTTTTTTACATGTGTGTCAATTTACATATATAAAGTATGTTATTTAACATACTTGCAAAACACAAAATATGATTTATTTGACGCACAAGTTGTGTTTTTTTTTTATTACAAAAAAAGCGATTTATATGTGTGTCAATTTACACATTTATTTTTTAGAGTGCATATGACACCATATGGAAATATGGGATAATGAGCGATTTATATGATATGGGATTAAGGGGTCCGTTACCCCTTTTTATTCAAAATTTTCTATCAAACAGACATTTTAAAGTTCGAGTGGGTGCATCACTCTCTGATGCTTTTGATCAGGAAATGGGTGTTCCACAGGGAAGCATATTGTCAGTCACCCTTTTTATTATTAAAATTAACAGCATTGTTGATTGTATGAGGCCTGGAGCAGATTGCTCACTTTTTGTTGATGATTTCAACTTAAGCTACAGGTCCACAAGCATGCATACAATAGAACGACAGCTCCAACAACACTTAAATAGATTACAAGAATGGGCTGATCATAATGGATTTAAGTTTTCTTTAAAGAAAACTGGGTGTATGCACTTTTGTAAAAAATGGAAGGTTCACCCAGATCCTGATCTTTATTTAGGTCAAACTCGGATACCTGTTGTCGAAGAAACCAAGTTTCTTGAACTTATTTTTGACAGGAAATTATCTTTTATTCCTCACATTAAATATGTTAAAAAGAAATGCCAGAAGGCATTAGATTTATTACGGGTTCTTGCCCATACCGATTGGGGAGGGGACCGCAATATTTTATTGCAATTATACAGAGCGCTGGGAATTTCTAAGCTTGATTATGGGTGTATGATATATGGATCAGCACGCCCATCTTATATTAAAATGCTTGATCCTGTACAAAATCAAGGTTTAAGATTATGCCTTGGTGCATTTCGTACCTCGCCTGCAGATAGCTTGGCAGTTGAGGCAGATGAACTGCCTCTTGATTTAAGAAGAGAAAAGCTTGCCCTTCAGTATGCTGCAAAAATTGCAGCTTGTCCAGACAATCCTGCACATGATATTATATTCAATCCAAATTATGTTGATCTTTTTGAAAATAAACCAAATACAATACCAACTTTTGGCCTTCGCATCAAGGAATCTTTACAATCCTTAAATTTAAATCCGAATCAAATGGCTAAATTTCAATATCCAGAAACACCTCCATGGACCTATGAAACTTTAAATATTAATTTAGCCATGACGGAATTAAAGAAATACTCAACCGATCCATCCCTGTATATAAATAGATATAATGAAATAAAATCTATCTTCACTGGATATCAGTGTATATACACTGATGGATCGTTTGATGATGACAAGGCTGCTGCAGCTGCTGTTAAGGGCAATCATATTTATTCAGAACGTCTGCCAAATAAATCATCTATTTATTCTGCAGAACTTCATGCTTTATACCTAGCTTTAGATCATGTGGAGACGTCTCCACATCGGAAATTTTTAATATTTTCTGATTCATTGTCTTGTTTACAAGCATTGAAAGCCAAGGATTGGAAGAATCCATTTATTTTAAATATCCTTGAACGGTATCATAAACTCTGTACTGAGGAAAATAAAGAGATTCGTTTTTACTGGATTCCCAGTCATATTGGAATCCTTGGAAATGAGGTTGCGGACCAAGCTGCCAAGGCAGCATTGGATAAGCGGCCAATAAATATGCTAATACCTTATACAGAATTTAAGAAATATATTACTGTTTTTTTATGTTCTAAATGGCAATTACGCTGGAACGAAGCTATTTTTAATAAATTACATGAAATTAAGCCCATTCTAGGCAAAACTAAAGGTGCTATTAGAATTAACCGTAGAGAAGAGTCAGTTTTAACCCGTATAAGAATAGGTCATAGTCATTTGACGCACTGTTATCTGCTTAAAGGTGAAGATCAACCGGAATGTATTGGTTGTCAAAGGGCTTTGACTATTAAACATATTTTAATTGAGTGTATCGATTTTGATATTATACGAACTCAATATTTTTTTATTTTTTTTTTTTTAATGCAGAAAGCATGTTTATTTATTAATTACATAATACATATTACATTGCATAGCATTCATGATCTTTAAGGAGTACTGCCTAATATAGATATTATAAAAATTAGAATATGTAAGCGACACAGACTGGAGGGAGAGTGCTCCCTCCAATCTGTGTCACTTTTACAGGCTGTCCAAAATATATTGATGTTTCTCAAATAGGTTGATCTTATTATTTTGTATACATACATGTTTGTAAATATTCAACTTATATTTTAACAGTGGTAGATAACTGTAAAAGTCTATGGAGTTATTGCAGAATTTTCTTTGTCTGTAGATGTAGTGCTTTGCAACCAGTATACAATAGTTAAGCGCTTTACAAATTTCCCCTTCAGATGGGAATCCAAAAAGAATACATTCATCAAAACCATCAAAGTCTTCCTTCTTTATTTTAATTAAATCAAGGTTATTCCACCATTGTATAAAACTGATCCAGAAGACTTCACTCTTCTGACAATGCAAAAAGAAATGTGGAATATCGTCTAATGCCATACAATAATCACAGGTACCAGTATGCTTTATAGTAATATCACTCAGCCATTTATTACAAGATATTGTTCTATGAATAATTTTATACTGGAAAGACTGTAACATGGTGTCTTCTGTTGCAATGAATGCCATAAAAAATATTCTTTGCCAAAGGTCATCATTGTTGATATGATTATTAAACTGTGGATATACACCCGGCCATTTAATTTTGCAGTTTGGAATAACTTTAATTAAATCAATGAGACACCAGTAATAGTCTTTACACTTGAACATTTTAATTGGCTGGAATTTATTATTAACAGTGATACCTAAATGTCTGTCTATTGAATAGTTATTGTATTCCCTTTGAATAAGTGATCGCCATTTGTTAGGAATACATTCTTTTATTTGTAATGATTGTAAAAAATTGCATTTAATATTGTATTTTTGATTCAGAAGTGTATGATTTAAGAAAGTGCCTTTATCACTCAGCAAATGTTTGATTTTTGTTATCCCTTTGCTTGCCCAATCTTTCCAGTGTATTGATTTACCATTTTGTAAGATAAATTTATTGTTCCATATGACTTCTTCAAGTATATCATTGATATTTTTTGGTTCTACAGAGTGTATCTGAGTCCATATGTTATGAATGCTATAATAAAACTTTGGCAGATTGCAGGTTTTTATTTTATTCTGCTTACATTTGAAAGTAAAATTCAAGATTATTTGTACCATAGAAATATTTAGGTATTTCATGCCAGTTACACTGTTTCCCAGAAGTAAGTCTATTTACCCAACTTAATAACAGAGCATCTACCTTTTTTCTAAAGTCACATAATTTTAAACCACCATCACATATCTTTTTTGTTAAAACATCTTTAGCTATCTTAGGCCTTTTTCCTTCCCAGAAAAAATCCATGATAATTTTCTCAACCTCAGTGATGACTTTATCTGGTGTCTGTATAACACTAGAGACATAGATTAGTGGTGACAAAGCAAGACTATTAAGAATAGTGATTTTGCCTTTATAAGACAGGTTTCGTTGTCGCCAAATATTTGTAATATTCTTTAATTTTTTAATTCTGCTGCTAAAGTTTAACTGGTAGCTATCTTCCTGATTATCAGTAATGAATATTCCCAGGATGTCAAATGAATCTTTAATCCATGATAGCCCATGAGGATAATAGTCACAACCAACTAGAGAACCAATATATTTGGCTTTGGTTTTGGTCAAGTTTAGTTTGAGTCCAGAACAGTATGAAAATATAGTAAATGTGTTGAGAAGGTGCTTAATTGAGTCAGTATCATGTAGAAAACAAGTTGTGTCATCTGCTAATTGATTTAATTTGAATTCTGTGTTCCCTACTTTTATTCCTCTAATATTTTTATCTGATCTAATTTTCTGAGCTAGAGTTTCAACAGCTATGATAAATAGATATGGAGAGAGGGGACACCCTTGTCTTACCTCTCTTTGAATTTCAAAATGTTCTGATAAATGACCATTATTACAGACCATGGCAGTAATGTCTTGATATAATATGTTTATCCATCTTCTAAATATTTCTCCAAAATTAAACTTTTCCAGTACTACATTCATAAAGTGCCAATTTGAAGAATCAAAAGCTTTTTCAAAATCAACAGCCATAATTATTCCTGGTATGTTTTCCATTTTTGTGAAGTCAATGACGTCATTTATAATTCTTATGTTCTCTCCTATATACCGACTCCCCTGTGGGTGCGGGGATTAAAGAATAGCCCCACTGCCCCCCAGCATGTCGTAAAAGGCGACTAAAGGGGCGTCCTGTTTGCCGTGGGATGCGACCTGTGTCGGGGAGGATATGGAATCCTGACGGGCTGAGCACTGGGCTGGTTTGGCAGTAATACCGGTCCAGTTGCAACACGCCTGTCTTGGATCCAAATGTTCACCAGACAGGCAGATCAGATTAGGCCTGGATCTGATTTAACTGGCTTGTGGTATATTTCCTTTAATGTATTCTGGCTATTTTATTTTTGTTAGTGACAATTTCAATGTTTAAAATTTAAGAATAATTGATAAATTTTTGATTTATATTTCCTGAAAGGAGATTACTGCTGATTGGGTCAATCGAGGGATATAAATAAAATCCGAAAGGGTGGAGTTTTTATTCTAAGAGTATGTCATGTTGGGTATCCTCATGGCGTCAGGGCTTGGAGTTACCGGCCCAGAAAGGCGTCCCCTTGTTGGGCTCCGTGGTGGGTAGGGGACCTAACTGATGAAATTTAAAATAACACACATGGCGCAAAACAAACAAAAACGACCTAGGAATGACATAGACAGTGATGACGATTCAAATAAATCAGAAAAATGGCCGAGATTTTTAATTGCGGAAAGTTCCGATGCTGAACATACCCTGGCAAGGCATTGCCGGGGTGCCGAAAACAGTTAAAAAAATGGGAACACGTTTATTAATTGAAGTTGAGCGGAAAAGCCATGCGGACAATCTTTTAAGATGCCGAATGTTGGCCACAGTTCCAGTTTTTATAACGGCTCATAAGACCCTCAATAATAAAAAAGGAGTGATAAGATGCCCAGATCTGGCGGGAGTTTCTGAAGAGGAAATAGTGGATGAACTAAAAGATCAAGATGTAGTCCAATGCAAACAAATTTTTATTAAGAAGGATGGAATCAAAGTTCCAATCAATACATTCATTCTGAAATTTGAAGCAGCGCAGCTTCCAACATCTATTAAAGTTGGCTATTTAAACGTCCGAGTTGATGTTTTCATTCCAAACCCTCTGCGCTGCTTCAAGTGTCAGAGGTATGGACATGGATCTGATCGATGCAAAGGAAACATAACTTGCCCGAAATGTACAGCCCAGCATAGTGGAGAAGAGTGTTCTTCGGAAACCATGAAATGTGTGAATTGTCAAGGCAATCACCCATCGTATTCGCGGAATTGTCCTTCATTTTTAAAAGAGAAGGAAATTCAGCGAATACGCCACACCGAAAACATTTCTTTTCCTGAGGCCCGTAAACGTGTAGAAAGTTTTAATAATTCCAAAACATCCTATGCTACCGCCTTAAAAACCAAAGAGACAAAAACAATAGCAATACAGACAGAAATAACCTGGCCTATCGATGAAAAGAATTATTCCTATATTTTTCAAATACCTCCAAATCTTCAGGAACATCCACTCAAACCCAAACACCCACTACCCCAGCAATAAATGTACCAACAGTTCAATCCACTAGAACCTCTTCACAAACTCCCTCCACATCATCCAGTAAAAATGTCAATAGCAACAGACCAGTTAAGAAATCAGACAAAAAAGAAATCAAAGATCAAAGCAAAACTAAAATAAATAGAACTAAATCCTTAGAAAGGATGGACACAGGTGATCCTTCCGATATACATTTTACACCTGTTCACTCAAAACATAATCATAAACTTAAATGATTATGTTAAATCCTATATTTATCCTCATTATTTTTAATATGGCTATCAGCAGTATCATACAATGGAACTGCAGAGGATTCGAGGCAAACAGGCCAGAACTGGAGTTAGCCCAAAAATATAACGCATCTGTAATTTGTTTACAAGAAACTAAATTCAAAGATAATTCCACAACATTTAAGGGGTATGTACCTTATAATAAAGTTGGTTCAATAGATGCAATGGACCGAGCACATGGCGGAGTTTCTGTTTTTGTTAAATCCTGTATACCACAAAGTAAAGTAACATTAAATACTAATTTACAAGCTTCTGCAGTCAGGGTTACCCTGCATAATACATTAACTATATGTTCAATATATTTACCGCCTAGTGAGCCAGTTAGTATTACAGATTTAAATAATTTGATAACCCAGCTGCCACAGCCATATATGTTAGTTGGTGACTTTAATGCACACAACTATCTTTGGGGTGGCAGAAATAATACTGATGCCAAAGGACGTATAATAGAAGATTTTTTAAATAATAATAGTTTGTGCCTTTGGAATGACGATTCCCCGACATATTTACATCCTGCTACAGGCTCTTTAACATCAATAGATCTCTCCATGTGCACTCCAAATTTATTTTTAGACTATTCCTGGGAAGTAGAGGAAGATCAATGGGGTAGTGATCATTATCCCATTATTTTAAATAACCATTTTCCTCCACCAGACGAACGAATCCCCAAGTGGAAATTTCATAAAGCCGATTGGGCAAAATTTCAAACATACTGTTTTAATAAAATAACTCCAGAACTTTTTAACAATGTAGATGATCCTCTTCAAGTTTTTACAGATACATTGTATGATATTGCTGATGGGTGTATTCCCAAATCAAAGCCAAATTCTAAAATTAAAGAAAAACCCTGGTTTAATGATGAGTGCAAAAAAGCTGTCAAGGAGCGCAAAAAAGCTCTGAAAAAATTTAATCGACAGCCAACTCAATATAATTTGCACCAATTTCGAGTAAAAAGAGCTAAAGCCCTTATATTATTAAAATAAGCAAGAGAAAAAGTTGGAAGGATTATGTTTCCAAATTAAATACGCGTACACCGATTAAAAAATGCTGGGATATGGTGCGTAAAATTTTGGGGAAGGGAGGTGGAGCAAGGATCAAACATTTAACTCATAATGGCCAATTAATTACAAATCCCACTGAAATAGGTAACACAATAGGTCAAACAATTTCTAAGAATTCCTCATCCAATAATTATTCTGCAAAATTTCAACAAATTAAAAATAGAAAAGAAAGAAACCAACTAAATTTTACATCTCATAACTTGGAACAATATAATAAATCATTTACAATAGAAGATTTGAAACTTGCTTTGGATAAATCTCATGATACCGCTCCTGGGTCTGATCAAATTCACTACCAAATCCTTAAACACCTCCCTGATCAATCACTTGGGCATCTTTTAAATATTTTTAATAACATTTGGGAAAGTGGTGATTTTCCTCCTTCATGGAGTGAAGCCACTATTATTCCCATTCCTAAGCCTGGCAAAGACTCCTCAGATTCAAATAATTATCGCCCCATTGCTTTAACCAGTTGTATCTGTAAAACAATGGAGCGAATGATTAACGAGCGTTTAGTTTGGTTTTTAGAAACTGCAGCTTTTATTTCTGTTGCACAGAGTGGCTTTAGAAAAACTCAAAGTACCATTGACCACCTGGTACGTTTAGAGACATTTATAAGAGAGGGTTTTTTAAAAGGTGAGCATGTGGTTAGCATTTTCTTTGATTTAGAGAAAGCGTATGATACTACATGGAAATTTGGAATAATGAGCGATTTATATGATATGGGATTAAGGGGTCGTTTACCCCTTTTTATTCAAAATTTTTTGTCAAATAGACAATTCAGGGTCCGAGTTGGTTCATCACTTTCTGATGCTTTTGATCAGGAAATGGGTGTTCCACAGGGAAGTATATTATCAGTCACCCTTTTTATTATTAAAATTAACAGCATTGTTGATTGTATGAGGCCTGGAGCAGATTGCTCACTTTTTGTTGATGATTTCAACTTAAGCTACAGGTCCACAAGCATGCATACAATAGAACGACAGCTCCAACAACATTTAAATAGATTACAAGAATGGGCTGATCATAACGGATTTAAATTTTCTTTAAAGAAAACTATGTGTATGCACTTTTGTAAAAAATGGAAGGTTCACCCAGATCCTGATCTTTATTTAGGCCAAACTCGGATACCTGTTGTCGAAGAAACCAAGTTTCTTGGACTTATTTTTGACAGGAAATTATCTTTTATTCCTCACATTAAATATGTTAAAAAGAAATGCCAGAAGGCATTGGATTTATTACGAGTTCTTGCCCATACCGATTGGGGAGGGGACCGTAATATTTTATTGCAATTTTACAGAGTGCTCGTACATTCTAAGCTTGATTATGGATGTATGATATATGGATCAGCACGTCCATCTTATATTAAAATGCTTGATCCTATACAAAATCAAGGTTTACGACTTTGCCTTGGTGCATTTCGTACATCGCCTGCAGATAGCTTGGCAGTTGAGGCAGATGAGCTGCCTCTTGATTTAAGAAGAGAAAAGCTTGCCCTTCAGTATGCTGCAAAAATTGCAGCTTGTCCAGACAATCCTGCACATGATATTATATTCAATCCAAATTATGTTGATCTTTTTGAAAATAAACCAAATACAATACCAACTTTTGGCATTCGCATCAAGGAATCTTTACAATCCTTAAATTTAAATCCGAATCAAATAGCTAAATTTCAATATCCAGAAACACCTCCATAGACCTACGAAACTTTAAATATTAATTTAGCCATGACGGAATTAAAGAAATATTCAACCGATCCATCCCTGTATATAAATAGATATAATGAAATAAAATCTATCTTCACTGGATATCAGTGTATATACACTGAAGGATCGTTTAATGATGACAAGGCTGCTGCAGCTGCTGTTAAGGGCAATCATATTTATTCAGAACGTCTGCCAAATAAATCATCTATTTATTCTGCAGAACTTCATGCTTTATACCTAGCTTTAGATCATGTGGAGACTTCTCCACATCGGAAATTTTTAATATTTTCTGATTCTTTGTCTTGTTTACAAGCATTAAAAGCCAAGGATTGGAAAAATCCATTTATTTTAAATATCCTTGAACGGTATCATAAACTCTGTACTGAGGAAAATAAAGAGATTCGTTTTTACTGGATTCCCAGTCATATTGGAATCCTTGGAAATGAGGCTGCGGACCAAGCTGCCTTCTAATTCTAATTATAGCACCTTTAGTTTTTCCAAGAACGGGCTTAATTTCATGTAGTTTATTAAAAATAGGTTCGTTCCAGCGTGATTGCCATTTAGAACGTAAAAAACAGTAATATATTTCTTAAATTCTGTATAAGGTATAAGCATATTTATTGGCCGCTTATCCAATGCTGCCTTGGCAGCTTGGTCAGCAGCCTCATTTCCAAGGATTCCAATATGACTGGGAATCCAGTAAAAACGAATCTCTTTATTTTCCTCAGTACAGAGTTTATACCGTTCAAGGATATTTAAAATAAATGGATTTTTCCAATCCTTGGCTTTCAATGCTTGTAAACAGGACAAAGAATCAGAAAATATTAAAAATTTCCGATGTGGAGAAGTCTCCACATGATCTAAAGCTAGGTATAAAGCATGAAGTTCTGCAGAATAAATAGATGATTTATTTGGCAGACGTTCTGAATAAATATGATTGCCCTTAACAGCAGCTGCAGCAGCCTTGTCATCACCAAACGATCCATCAGTGTATATACACTGATATCCAGTGAAGATAGATTTTATTTCATTATATCTATTTATATACAGGGATGGATCGGTTGAGTATTTCTTTAATTCCGACATGGCTACATTAATATTGAAAGTTTCATACGTCCATGGAGGTGTTTCTGGATATTGAAATTTAGCTATTTGATTCGGATTTAAATTTAAGGATTGTAAAGATTCCTTGTTGCGAATGCCAAAAGTTGGTATTGTATTTGGTTTATTTTTAAAAAGATCAACATAATTTGGATTGAATATAATATCATGTGCAGGATTGTCTGGACAAGCTGCAATTTTTGCAGCATACTGAAGGGCAAGCTTTTCTCTTCTTAAATCAAGAGGCAGTTCATCTGCCTCAACTGCCAAGCTATCTGCAGGTGATGTACGAAATGCACCAAGGCATAATCTTAAACCTTGATTTTGTACAGGATCAAGCATTTTAATATAAGATGGGCGTGCTGATCCATATATCATACACCCATAATCAAGCTTAGAACGTACCAGCGCTCTTTATAATTGCAATAAAATATTGCGGTCCCCTCCCCAATCGGTATGGGCAAGAACCCGCAATAAATCTAATGCCTCCTGGCATTTCTTTTTAACGTATTTAATGTGAGGAATAAAAGATAATTTCCTGTCAAAAATAAGTCCAAGAAACTTGGTTTCTTCGACAACAGGTATCCGAGTTTGGTTGAAATAAAGATCAGGATCTGGGTGAACCTTCCATTTTTACAAAAGTGCATACACACAGTTTTCTTCAAAGAAAACTTAAATCCATTATGATCATTCCATTCTTGTAATCTATTTAAGTGTTGTTGGAGCTGTCGTTCTATTGTATGCATGCTTGTGGACCTGTAGCTTAAGTTGAAATCATCAACAAAAAGTGAGCAATCTGCTCCAGGTCTCATACAATCAACAATGCTGTTAATTTTATCCCATATTTCCATGTGGTGTCATATGCCTTTTCTAAATCAAAGATAATACTCACCACATGCTCACCTTTTATAAAACCCGCTCTTATAAATGTCTCTAAACGTACCAGGTGGTCAATGGTACTTTGTGCAACAGAAATATAAGCTGCAGATTCCAAAAACCAAACTAAATGCTCGTTAAGCATTCGTTCCATTGATTTACAAATACAACTTGTTAAAGCAATGGGACGATAATTATTTGAATCTGATGAATCTTTGCCAGGTTTGGGAATGGGAATGATAGTGGCTTCCCTCCATGAAGGAGGAAATCACCGCTTTCCCAAATTGTATTAAAAATATCTAAAAGATACCTAAGTGATTGGTCAGGGAGATGTTTAAGGATTCGGTAGTGGATTTGATCAGGTCCAGGAGCAGTATCATGACATTTATCAAAAGCAAGTTTCAAATCTTCTATTGTAAATGATTTATTATAAACTTCCAAGTTATGGGATATAAAATTTAGTTGGTTTCTTTCTTTTCTAGTTTTTATTTGTTGAAATTTGGCAGAATAATTATTGGATGAGGAATTTTTGGAAATGGTTTGACCAATTGTGTTGCCTATTTCGGTGGGATTTGTAATTAATTGGCCATTATGATTTAGATGTTTGATCCTTGCTCCACCTCCCTTCCCAGTAATTTTACGCACCAAATCCCAGCATTTTTTAATTGGTGAACGTGTATTTAATTTAGAAACATAATCTTTCCAGCTTTTTCTTTTGCTTATTTTAATAATGTAACAGGCTTTAGCTCTCTTTATACAAAACTGGTGCAAATTATATTGAGTTGGCTGTCGATTAAATTTTTTCAGAGCTTTTTTCCACTCCTTGACAGCTTTTTTGCACTCATCATTAAACCAGGGTTTTTCCTTTAATTTTGGAATTTGACTTTGATTTGGGAATACACCCATCAGCAATATTATACAATGTGTCTGTAAAAACTTGAAGAGGATCATCTACATTTTTAAAAATTTCTGGAGTTATTCTATTAAAACAGGAAGTTTGAAATTTTGCCCAATCGGCTTTATGAAATTTCCACTTGCCGATTCGTTCGTCTAGTGGAGGAAAATGGTTATTTAAAATAATGGGGTAATGATCACTACCCCATTGATCTTCCTCTACTTCCCAGGAATAGTCTTAAAATAAATTTGGAGTGCACATGGAGAGATCTATTGATGTTAAAGAGCCTGTAGCAGGATGTAAATAGGTTGGAGAATCGTCATTCCAAAGGCACAAACTATTGTTATTTAAGAAATCTTCTATTATACGTCCTTTGGCATCATTATTATTTCTGCGACCCCAAAGATAGTTGTGTGCATTAAAGTCACCAACTAACATATATGGTTGTGGCAGCTGGGTTATCAAATTATTTAAATCTGCAAAATTAAACGGCTCACTAGGTGGTAAATATATTGAACATATAGTTAATGTATTGTGCAGGGTAACCCTGACTGCAGAAGCTTGTAAATTAGTATCTAATGTTACTTTACCTTGGGGTATACAGGATTTAACAAAAACAGAAACTCCGCCATGTGCTCGGTCCATAATGTCAATTGAACCGACTTTATTATAAATCACATATCCCTTAAATGTTGTGGAATCATCTTTGAATTTAGTTTCTTGTAAACAAATTACCGATGCATTATATTTCTGGGCTAATAACTCCAGTTCTGGCCTGTTTGCCTCGAATCCTCTACAGTTCCATTGTATGATATTGCCGATAGCCATATTAAGAATAACGAGAAAAAAAATATGATCTAACATAATCACTTGTTAATTTTACGATTATGCTTCGAGTGCACAGGTGTAAAATACATATCCGGAGGATCACCTGTGTCCATCCTTTCTAAGGATTTAGTTCTATTTATTTTACTTTTAACTTGTTCTTTGATTTCGTTTTTGTCTGATTTATGTACTGGTCTATTACTATTAATACTTTTATTATTGGATGATGTAGAGGGAGTTTGTGAAGAGGGTTTAGTGGATGTTGTTATAGGTTGAGTTACTACTGGGATAGTGGGTGTCTGAGTCCATGTAATTTCGGCCATGTAATTTCGGTCTGAATTGCTATTGATTTTGTTTTAGGTTTCACAGAGCTGGCATAAGATGTCTTTGTTGTGTTTAAACTTTCTACTCGCTTCCGTGCCTCTGGAAAAGGTATATTTTCAGTGTGTCGTATTCGCTGAATTTCCTTCTCTTTTAAAAAGGAAGGACAATTCCGCGAATACGATGTATGATTGCCTTGGCAATTGACACATTTTATCGTATTTGAAGAACAATCGTCTCCACTGTGCTGAGCGGTACATTTTGGACATGTTACATCACCTTTACATTGATCAGATCCATGTCCATACCTCTGACACTTGAAGCAGCGCAGAGGGTTTGGAATAAATACATCAACTCTAACGTTCAAATATCCAACTTTAATAGATGTTGGGAGCTGCGCTGCTTCAAATGTCAGAATAAACGTATTGATAGGAATTTTGACACCATCCTTTTTTATAAATATCCGCTTACACTCCACAACATCCTGGTCTTTGAGCTCATCTACTATCTCCTCCTCAGAAACTCCCGCTAAATCTGGGCATCTGATTACTCCTTTTTTATTGTTGAGAGTTTTGTGAGCTGTTATAATAACAGGAACTGTGGCCAACATTCGGCATCGTAGTAGATTGTCCGCATGGCTTTTCCGCTCAACCTCAATCAATAATTTATTTCCCATCTTTTTAACAGTTTTTGGTACCCCAGCAATGCCTTGTATCCCCTTTGCAATTGCAAAGGGGTATGTTCAGCATCAGAACTTTCTGCTATTAAAAATCTAGGCCATCTATTCTCATTCACATTCAAATCATGGTCCGAGTCCATTTCCGTATCTGCCCTTTGTCTTTTTTGTTTGTTTAAAGCCATGTGTGTTTTGTGAATTATTCATTGCCCATGTTCCTAAGCCTTACTCTGACTCCTATTTTAATAATAGGGAGTTATAGATATGGGGCAGAGCCATCAGCACACATATAAAACTGGGCTACATTAGACAATATACTCAAAAATACATAAAATGTACCCCAGATTGACCCGTTTCCGCAGTCAAGATCCACACATCTGTTATGTTAAACTTGTAGACAATGCTAATAATTGTTTTGAAAAAATTGTTCTTAAGATAAAATGTATGGTATCATAAACATGTAGAACTTATCATTGATAATGTATCTAAAATAAAACAACCTCAACCTTATAAAACCTGAACTTTAGATATGGAGAAATGTGTGGAGCTATATTCCACAAGCCGGTTGGACAATATCGGGCCCTAAAGTCCTCACCGTCTAGGGTGAATATTTGGGTTCAAACAGGTGTGTTGCAACTGGACCGGTATTACGGCCAAACCAGTCCAGTGCTCAACCTGCAGAACTCCATATCCTCCCCTTAAGTGTCGTACCTCACGGCAAACAAGGCGCCATGGTTATTTTTTTTTCGTTCGCCTCTTACGAACTGACAAAAAAACCAGGGAGTAAAAAAAATCAGAGGACCATTCTAACCCCAGGCCCACATTTAGTCGCCTTTTACGACATGCTGGGGGGCAGTGGGGCTATTCTTTAATCCCCGCACCCACAGGGGAAAAAATCTGTCAGGCGTTAATTTACAACTGTAATAATATTCTGAAGAAAAAATCATAGGTTTAGTCAGAGAACCTCCTTTGCGTGCTCAATTCAGCGCCTTATGGATTTTGTCATGTCACGCATTTGCTGAAATTCCCATGGTGAGTCACCATATACAGACTCTATGCTCCCTATGCCCACAAAGGCCAATGCCATATCTGACGCCTTATCAGTGTCCTCTTCAGCTATGCACAATTTAATGATCTCCGTGGTAGCCTTAACAAGTTTTCTTACATCCTCCTTAGTGATTTGCTGCTGTACCCTCCATGCATAGTTTGTAAACTGCATACCATAGTCTTTCATGCAACCTTCAAGATGTCTCTCAGTTTCTTGAACATTCCCAACACACGCCTTACAGTCAGCCTTCAGGGCAGTGTCTATCAGGTCATTCAATAGAACGGCATATGCAACTCTGGCAAGCTCATAAGCTGAAGGAGCTTCACCTCTACCCTGATCTATCGCATAAGAGCAGTCATAATCCCCTTCATAATTAGCGATACTCTGCTCAGCATCCCGCTCACACATGCTCTTCAGCAAGTAGTAGAATGGGGACTCCTGCACAACTGTGTCTCCATGATACGTTCTCCATGTATAATAAGTGACAATGTTAAGCTTTGTGTTTCTGAAGGACTGTAACTTCAGAAACAAAGACTGCTAGGCCTTTTCAGAGGTTTCTGTAAAAATGGCAAGAATACAAATTAATGTTAGCGGGTAGGGAGGGTAGGGGGTTTTTGAACGCTTACATTCTTAAACACACTTAATCTTTAAATAATGCTTGAAAACAATTTAAATAGCACTTCAAAAAAATAATCTTAATCGCACATTGCCGAGAAAATGTTCTCAGACATACCTTTGTTGTTTCGAGTTCTTTGAGAAATTGTCCATCTTGTCTTTCACACTGTTCCATTCGTCAGTGTTCAGATTTATGCA
>OX439005.1:20070732-20203232 GCA_949316495.1 Amphiduros pacificus
AAGTGGTGAAATATATTGGAGGGATTTATACATTTCATACAACTTTTACTATATTATTACCACAGCAATACTTATAACTTTACAGATATATATATATATATATATTTATATATTTATATTTATATATCAAACTATGGAAACTAGCTTACATACCTGAATGGCTGATATATCTTTAACTGTAGTGTTTGACCTGTAACTTCTTATTTTGATTTACCTTATACATTAAAGTAGGGCACAGTATGTATAGGATTCATCAAGTGTAACAGAGTGAAACCAAAGAGCTTCCTATGTTCCGACACAAACAATTCATCAATTTCTTAAAGTGATTTATTCATTTCCCACTAATAAGATATCATGCACGTATTTAATAAATGCTACATGACCCTAATATATGGAATATATTCCACAAATGAGAAGTATAAGACAATATACACCTAATATAAGTCAGATGCTAAATCACTCACTTCGTTGACTTTCTTTGTATTGGTTTCTTTGTTTGTCTGTCAGTGCAAGTCCATTTAAAGTTAAATATACATTACATGTCTGGACATTATATTATTCAGTTTACCCTTCAATCTATTGTAGTGTTGCGTATGGTCTGGCTATCTATGGGGTCTTGGGGGAATATGTAAGATATGGAGACACTCGCTTGCGGTGAGGTCGGGCCTAGCTAGCTGTCTATCATACCTATCCTTTGACAAAAGATTCACTGCAGAGACAGATATACATGCATACAGGAATCATTTTATTGGGTGTACAACAGCATACATTAGCAGACTAGACTAAGCATGACATGAGTGAGATATTGATGGGTGAGATTCCAATAGGAACGCTCTAGGGCATTCGGCCCAATATAAGATAACGCCGCTTGGCAACAGTATTCTGATCAGAGATCTGACTGGCGTGGACCGTATGGCATGTGGAATAATGTGTGCTGCGTGTCAATTCTGGTCCCTTAAGTAGGTGCACGTCTGGATCCATAATGAATCTGACCTATACTGCTCATCCCCGATTGGTGCTTTGATCCTCTCTGCATCAGTGGTCATCTGGAGTATGAGGTGATCGGAGAGCATGCATAATGTCACTCATATGTGTCATCTATATTGTCTTTGATATTGTCTGTGAAATGTCTATGCATTTGGGGTTCTCACACATGATCAATCTGATTCCCACAGTAGTACCTAGTTGAGCTTATATGCCTACATAAAGAGAATTCCTTTTAAAATGATAATTCAAATTTGTGAAACATTGAATTAATATATTTTGTGACTTCCTATCATCTTTTTGCCTAATCTTTGATATCATCTTATTAATAACAATTTTATTCAAATTTACATGTGTTGTTTAAATGTTAACTCAGGCTGCAATTTAGTAAATTCTTGCTAATGCTTGAAATTTCTAGTAGCATCCATAATGAAATCAGTAAAACCTCGATAGAGTCACAATTTCACTTTACTATTTCTCAGGTTTACCAGTGAGAAAAGTGAATTGGGATTTGGTTTTTTGAATTTTTGGTGTTTTTTTTTTAAAGTATTATCTAAATTCAAATTCAAGAAGTGCCATATCTTGGTTAAACTTTGTCATTATGAGAGCAGATAGCTATGTGGTAATTCAAAGTTTGTAGTGAATGTAGGCCCTAGCAGACCTATTATAAAGGTCCAAAAGGCATGATACCTATCATGAAAGGGCCTTGAGTTTAATAGTTCATTTCCCATAACAGAGTTTGACCAATCACAGGTAGTTGACAATCGACATTTAAGTCAGGTGAACCAAGGAAAATGACCTCCTGTCTATAAGAGCCATAGTGGGCAACCAATTGAGTGAATTCATTATATAACTAAGAGTAGGCAAATCTATACAACCCAGATGGTTCTGGTCTGTAGATAACTACAAAGGTTAGTTTTTACCCTTGATTAGTATGGAGGCCTCCATTAGCTCCAATATATTAACAGTAGGTGGATCCAACCTACTGGTTGTAAAGGATAGTTTAGAGCATCCAGGGGCCCCAGGCCATGGCGCAGTTGGTTAGAGAGCCAGTTTATTAGTAACCAGTTTTTCTGTGGTGATCCAAAGGTTGTGGGTTCGATCCCCGGCCATGCCAAGTTTGAACTCATGATTCAATTTCCCATATGAGTTGAGGCCCGTGCCTAAAGTGTTAACCCATTGTTCTTTTAAATCTGTGACCGGGTGGATAGTCATGTCAAAAAGAAAGTGATGTAAAACCCCAAACAATAAAAGAAACAAATCAGATTGTCCAGTCAGGCGGAATGAGTGAAATTTGAGGGAACCCTCTTCAAGCTAACAAATGAACCTGTCATCACCAGATTCATGCAACCATGTTTCAGTCATGAATAGAGCATGGAGATTATTTCAAAGAAATAGTCTCTCATGCCCAAGACCTTGCAAGAGTAGCTTCGGATATTTCAAAAGCCAATTAAAATTTGGTTGATAGGTTTTATTGTGATGAATGCCCATTATTGTAGGCAATGCCATCTATGTTTACATTGTCAAGCCAAACATGTGTTGTCCCGGCTGGGTGCCGCAAAGATACATTCTGATTGATTGACCAAATAACAGAATGTGAATTGCGATTATTTACCTTCATACTATGAACACATGAACGAGCAGTTCGGACAGGCTCAGGTGTTTCCTGCAAATAATCATGAAATAGAACAAAGAAGCGATTTGCATCTTCGTATTTGTTTGGGCATCTCCAGAAATCCCAATACGGATGTTTTTGTGAGTCACCACATCACACACTACCATGAGGATGGTGAAGTGGGCTGAAGCAGCTCGAAGCAGACGACTTTTTCAATTTTGGGTAGGGCAAAAGGATAGAAATTTATATTTATAATTTATATACGACCCATGTGTATTTTAGGTTAGCATACGTGCAGAGAATAGAAGTAATTTGTGGAAATCCCCGTAGGGAGCACTTTAAGAAACCCAAAAATAATCATATCATTGTTAATGAAATTTTCATAACAAGAACATATACAATATTATGACAGTGCAAAATCGTTTTTATATACAACGTTGGATTTTTGGAGGTGTGGCTTGCAGCCAATGCATGCACACAGAGTCGTTTGGAGTTTGAGAAGCAGCCATTCAATGAGTTGATGTCACTGTTGAAAATCAAGATTACATCGTTGCTCGTCTCAAAGGTAAGTCAGAAGTTGTCAGTTTGTGGTATAGAACATATAGATCATGAAGGGAGGAAAGTTGCCATGAAAATTGTCTAATTTTTGCAAAATCGGATGTTTGTTGAACGGCCAGCCAGTCATTTAATTCTGACATGGCTACATTAATAGTTAAAGTTTCATAGGTCCATGGAGGTGTTTCTGGATATTGAAATTTAGCTATTTGATTTGGATTTATATCTAAAGATTGTAAAGATTCTTTGATGCAAATGCCAAAAGTTGGTATTGTATTAGGTTTACTTTCAAAAAGGTCAACATAATTTGGATTAAATATAGTATCATGGGCAGGATTATTTCGACAAGCTGCAATTTATGCAGCATACTGAAGGGCAAGCTTTTCTCTTCTTAAATCAAGAGGCAGCTCATCTGCCTCAACTGCCAAGCTATCTGCAGGCGATGTACGTTTCTAAATTAAATACACGTTCACCAATTAAAAAATGCTGGGATATGGTGCATAAAATTACTGGTAAGGGAGGTGGAGCAAGGATCAAACATCTTAATCATAATGGCCAATTGATTACAAATCCCACCGAAAAAGGCAACACAATAGGTCAAACCATTTCCAAAAAATCCTCATCCAATAATTATTCTGCCAAATTTCAACAAATAAAAAATAGAAAAGAAAGAAACCAACTAAATTTTATATCCCATAACTTGGAAGTATATAATAAATCATTTACAATAGAAGATTTAAAACTTGCTTTGGATAAATCTCATGATACTGCTCCTGGACCTGATCAAATTCACTATCAAATCCTTAAACACCTCCCTGACCAATCACTTGGGCATCTTTTAGATATTTTTAATAAAATTTGGGAAAGTGGTGATTTTCCTCCTTCATGGAGGGAAGCCACTATCATTCCCATTCCCAAATCTGGCAAAGATTCACCGGATTCAAATAATTATCGTCCCATTGCTTTAACAAGTTGTATTTGTAAATCAATGGAACGAATGATTAATGAGCGTTTAGTTTGGTTTTTGGAAACTGCAGCTTATATTTCTGTTGCACAAAGTGGCTTTAGAAAAACTTTGACCACCTGGTATGTTTAGAGACATTTATAAGAGAGGGTTTTATAAAAGGTAAGCATGTGGTGAGTATTTTCTTTGATTTAGAAAAAGCATACGACACCACATGGAAATATGGGATTGACATACTCTTAGAATAAAAACTCCATCCTTTCAAATCTTATTTTTATCCCTCGATTGCCCCAATCAGCAGTAATCTCCTTTCAGCAAATATTTATCAAAATTTTTAAAATTATTCCTAAATTTCAAACATTGAAATTGTCATTAAAATAAATCAAATAGCCAAAATATATTAAAGGAAATATACCACAAGCCGGTTAAATCAGACCCAGGCCTAATCTGATCTGCCCGTCTGGTGAACATCTGGATCCAAGACAGGCGTGTTGCAAACCAGCCCAGTGCTTAGCCTGTCAGGATTCCATATCCTCACCGACACAGGTCGCATCCCACAGCAAACAGGACGCCCCTTTAGTCGCCTTTTACAACATCTTGGGGGGCAGTGGGGCTTTAATCCCCACACCCACAGGGAAGTTAAACATGAAGGAGAAGAGTATTCATATTCATATAATCAAATATTTTAGTAATCCCTATCCTGGTCATGGCTCAGATAATTGTAAAGGGAACTTGACATGTCCAAAATGCACTGGCCAGCACAGTAGTGAAAATTGTGAATCTCAGTCTTTCAAATGCAATAATTGTGAAGGTGAACACCCGTCATATTCTCGTAATTGCCCCTCTTTTGTAAGAGAAAAAGAAATTCAGAGAATAAAGTACACAGAAAACATTTCCTTTCCAGAAGCCAGAAAACGAGTAGAAAGCAGCAATACCCCTCAAAGAAATTCCTATGATATTGTCACAAAATCAAAAGATACTAAATCCATTTCAGTTCAAACAGATTTAACATGGCCAATTGGTGAAAAGAACTATTCCTATATGAGCAAATCAATAACAGCAATATCAACACAGACTCCTGTATCTTCTACCCCTTTACTTACTCAATCTTCAATAAAACCTACACAATCTTCCATAAAACCTTCACAGATTCAAGCAACATCAAGCACCAAAGGTGCAAATTCCAATTCTTCACAGCAGAATAAACCTGTTAATAAGTCTGACAAAAAAGAAACTAGAGATCAAGGAAAAAATAAAATACAAAGAACAAAATCATTAGAAAGGATGGATACAAATGATCCTCCTGATATAAATAGCATTCAGGTGCACTCCAAGCATAATCGTAGTAGAATTAAATGATTATGTTTGACCACATTGTATTATTACTCATTATTTTAAATATGGCTATTAGCAATATTATACAATGGAATTGTAGAGGATTTGAGGCAAACAGGCCAGAACTGGAGTTATTAGCCCAAAAATATAATGCATCAGTAATTTGTTTACAAGAAACTAAATTCAAAGATAATTCCACAACATTTAAGGGATATGTGATTTATAGTAAAGTTGGTTCAATAGATGCAATGGACCGAGCACATGGCAGAGTTTCTATTTTTGTTAAATCCTATATAGCCCAAAGTAAAGTAACATTAACTAATTTACAAGCTTCTGCTGTTAGGGTTACCTTGCACAATACATTGACTATATGTTCAGTATATTTGCCACCAAGTGAACCAATTAATATTACAGATTTAAATAACCTAGTAACTCAGCTGCCACAACCATATATACTAGTTGGTGACTTTAATGCTCACAACTATCTTTGGGGTGGCAGAAATAATACTGATGCCAAAGGACGTATAATAGAAGATTTCTTAAATAACAATAGTTTGTGCCTTTGGAATAATGATTCTCCAACCTATTTACATTCTGCTACAGGCTCTTTGACATCAATAGATCTCTCCATGTGCACCCGATGAACAAATCCCTAAGTGGAAATTTCATCAAACCGATTGGGCAAAATTTCAGACATCCTGTTTTAATAAAATAACTCCAGAAATTTTTAACAATGTAGATGATCCTCTTCAAGTTTTTACAGATACATTGTATGATATTCCTGATGGGTGTATTCCTCAATCAAAGCCAAATTCTAAAATTAAAGAAAAACCCTGGTTTTATGATGAGTGCAAAAAAACTGTCAAGGAGCGAAAAAAAGCTCTAAAAAAATTTAATCAACAGCCAACTCAATATAATTTGCACCAATTTCGTATAAAAAGAGCTTAAGCCCGTTATATTATTAAAATAAGCAAAAGAAAAAGTTGGAAAGATTACGTTTCTAAATTAAATACACGTTCACCAATTAAAAAAATTCTGGGATATGGTGCGTAAAATTACTGGGAAGGGAGGTAGAGCAAGGATCAAACATCTAAATCATAATGGCCAACTAATTACAAATCCCACTGAAATAGGTAACACAATAGGTCAAACAATTTCCAAGAATTCCTCATCTGATAATTATTCTACAAGATTCCAACAAATAAAAAATAGAAAAGAAAGAAACCAACTAAATTTCATATCTAGTAACTTGGAACAATATAATAAGCCATTCATAATATCAGATTTAAAACTTGCTTTAGATAAATCCCATGATACCGCTCCTGGACCTGATCATATACACTATCAAATCCTCAAACACCTCCCTGACCAAACACTTGGGCATCTTTTGGATATTTTTAATAATATTTGGGAAAGTGGTAATTTTCCTCCTTCATGGAGTGAAGCCACTATCATTCCTATTCACAAACCTAGCAAAGACTCGTCAGATTCAAATAATTATCGTCCCATTGCGTTAACAAGTTGTATTTGTAAATCAATGGAACAAATGATTAACGAGCGTTTAGTTTGGTTTTTAGAAACTGTGGCTTATATTTCTGTAGCACAGAGTGGCTTTAGCAAAACGCGAAGTACTATTGACCATCTGATACGTTTAGAAACGTTTGTACAAGAGGGTTTTATAAAAGGCGAACATGTGGTTAGTATATATTTTGATTTAGAGAAAGCTTACGACACCACATGGAAATATGGAATAATGAGTTATTTATATGATATGGGATTAAGGGGTCGTTTACCCCTTTTTATTCAAAATTTTCTATCAAACAGACATTTTAAAGTTTGAGTGGGTGCATCGCTTTCTGATGTTTTTTATCAGGAAATGGGTGTTCCACAGGGTAGTATATTATCAGTCACCCTTTGTATTATTAAAATTAACAGCATTGTTGATTGTATGAGGCCTGGAGCAGATTGCTCACTTTTTGTTGATGATTTCAACTTAAGCTACAGGTCCACAAGCATGCATACAATAGAACGACAGCTCCAACAACACCAAAATAGATTACAAGAATGGGCTGATAACAATGGATTTAAGTTTTCTTTGAAAAAGACAGTATGTATGCACTTTTGTAAAAAGTTGAAGGCTCACCCAGATCCTGATCTACACCTTGGCCAAACTCGAATCCCTGTTGTCGAAGAAACCAAGTTTCTTGGACTTATATTTGATAGAAAACTATCATTTATCCCTCATATTAAATATGTAAAAAAGAAATGCCAGAAGGCATTAGATTTATTACGGGTTCTCGCCCATACCGATTGGGGAGGGGACCGTAATGTTTTATTACAATTATATAGAGCACTGGTACGTTCCAAACTTGATTATGGGTGTATGGTATATGGATCAGCACGTCCATCGTATATTTAAATGCTCCATCCTGGTCAAAATCAAGGGTTAAGACTATGCCTTGGTGCATTTCGTACCTCGCCTTCAGATAGCTTGGCAGTTGAGGCAGATGAACTGCCTCTTGAACTAAGAAGAGAAAAGCTTGCCCTTCAGTATGCTGCAAAAATTGCTGCTTGCCCAGACAATCCTGCACATGACGTTATATTCAATCCAAATTATGTTGATCTTTTTGAAAATAAACCAAATACAATACAGACTTTTGGCATTCACATTAAAGAATCTTTACAATCTTTAAATTTAAATCTGAATCACGTAGCTAAATTTCAATATCCTGAAACACCTCCATGGACCTATGAAACTTTAAATATTAATGTAGCCATGTCAGAATTAAAGAAATACTCAACCGATCCATCTCTTTATATAAATAGATATAAAGAAATTAAATCTATTTTCACTGGATATCAGTGTATATACACTGATGGATCATTTGACGATGAGAAGGCTGCTGCAGTTCTAAATGGCAGTTGCGCTGGAACGAAGCTATTTTTAATAAATTACATGAAATTAAGCCCGTTCTAGGCAAAACTAAAGGTGCTATTAGAATTAACCATAGAGAAGAGTCTGTTTTAACCCGTATAAGAATAGGACATAGTCATTTGACGCACTGTTATCTGCTTAAAGATTTACATACGTTATTTGATACTGTAGATACTTCTGTGATAGTATCGTTTTTAACTCACATAGGACTTTATAATCAGCTTTAAGGGCAGAGCTTTTGTTTATTTATGTCATTGACTTATATATCAAGAACTGCAAAACATCATACTGATAGTCTTTTAAACAAATTATACATATTTATTATATTTGATTAATGTTATATAAATGCTGTTGTTAAATTCTTGTCTTATCTACATATTGTATTAATATTTACATTTTGTTTCTTGTCAATATAACGTTTTTGTTTTTACTATTTTGGCACTGAATGACCTCATTGTGTCGAAGTGCCGTAAAGAAACCATTCATTCATTCATTCATTAGATACATTTAGGAAATTCAGAGAAAAGGGTTAATCCATTAGACATTCTAGACATGTTCATGACATTAGACATCCCCACCAAGTATATAAAATTCATTTAAATTATTTATACAGCCTTAGAAGGTTATATGAAAAAAGGAATATAACTATTTTTGACAGGATATATATCCTTTTATATATGATTTGACCCATATCCTCTCAGAGTATAGCGATGCACACAAGGTATAATCTGAGGGGAAAAAATAAATGGCTGATGTAAAATATCCAATCAACATCATGCCCATTCATTCATCTGTATTCATGATGAGAAGCAACTAGTTTATATTATATGTCAAAGTGTAGGATATAGAATACACACCCAGAGACTCTTAAAAATATATAGACATTCATAGACAATCACTAACGAGACTGATGGTTGATGAGTCGCCATAACCACCACTCTGAGAGATCACGTGCAGACGGACGAGCCTATGTTGGATACGCAGGCAAGACGAGTCCATCTGATGACGCGTGAGGAAGCCACGTAGGCAAGCCCCCACAGATGACGCGGAGTGATCCCTTAAAAAAGGCGCGCAACCCTTGGATCCGGAGAGATGAACAGACGGAGATAGAGCGACCACTTGCCACAGAAGATCCACGACTCTCAGTATCGTGACTACATAGACTTGGATGTTTTGTGTATAGATAGGGTCTCATTAGTATCATGCATTTGGGTAGTTCACATGCCTCGCTCACGGCCATGCCGGCCTAGCCAGACAAGGAGGAATCACAGCACCGAATAAAGGTAACTATTGTGTCGTGTATATCCTGTGTCTGCAGTCCTTATTGCCTGTCACCTTCATGAGGGTACATAGGGTAGCTAGGTTCCGTGCCCGAACTCACAGCCAGCGAGTTAGCGAGCTATGTTTATTGTACAGTACAGTACAGTACAGTACAGTAGAGTAGAGTGGATGAGAGTATCTATCTAGTGGTAGAGTATTGATCCCCCGTCCACGTCCCCCAACGACGGATACTCAACCATTTAGTGGGTAACAATATGGAGGTCAATATTGAAAATTAAGGTGGCATAAATATAATACATTTCAAAATCTTGATTATTTTTGTTTGTAAATTGTCTGGGAACAGAGCAGTCTTTGTGGAGTATTTGTGAAAATCGTGATAAACAATCCCTACACATTGAACATGGAAGAAATGAAAATAACAAAATTATGAATGCATTAATCTCCAATACAATATATTATCATCATCTACATGACCTTTACCATAAAGCATCAACAAGAAACATAAGCACTTATATGTATATCTGAAGATTATTTCTAACATATATCTTACCATTGGGACTATCTACTTATTAGACATTGGAACTAGCTACGTACTAGACAAACTATATCAACATGTATGCATTCCTCTACATCAGTTGGATAATGTGATTTTTCATTATAAAAAAGAAATGTGTCTTGAATAATTTTGTTTATGTAGCTAAAACACCTATTTGCCTAGTGAATGTAACAATGTTATTGTATGCCTTCTCTACTATGCTGCACAGCCACCTAAATATACCCTATGTATAAAATGCATGCTTTTCCTCTGCAACCTTCATACCATCAAGAGGTGTTCTGCTGTACCAGAAGCTTAGCTAGAATGTACGGTCCCAGCACCACTGACTACTGCTTGACACAAGGACACTGAACAGATATGGCACATTTTACCACTTATCATAATTAGGCTTTCTTAGATATGTGTAGGTTAGCCAACTGATCATCAAGGAAGAACTTTTCAGGTGAGCGTTCTATATCAGCTTCAAGTATCGTGAAGAATTTATTCACAATGCCAATTCTTTCCTCCACAGTCCTAGCCTCTGACAAACCATCAAATATTGTGTGGTTTAACCATCGTCTTATAGATGCAGACAATCTAGCTGCATATAGCTTAGGGTCACCTAAAGCAAAGGTAAAATGATTGGTCTAAAAACAAATTGAAATAGCTTATCACGAATATAGCAAAACAAATGCTTTTCATTCATATCCATCCAAATATTGATAATACAACCTGTTCTATTAAATTAGAATAATTCCAATAACTTGTTTTGAGAAAAAACAGCAAAGATACTTCACTTTATATCATTATTTATTTCATTATGATCTATTATCATTTATGACAAAAAAATAAACATATATAAAAAATGGTGCAAGGCTAAGAAGACTTAAGGATTGGTTCACTTTATTCATTCTGGCTTAAAAATGGTTTATTTTAGAAATTATTACAAAATAGTTATCAAGCAAATTGGTATAATATTAAACATTAAATGTTTAATATATAAACGTACCTTTATCTTTCTGTGCAATATACCATTTTCGTATGGGGCAACTGTACACTTTCATTTCAAAGTATTTCAGTGACAGGCCCGACTTGGACACAGAAGATTCTGGGTTATTGAATGGTTCTTTAAATTCCTCTTCAGTGCGAAAATAACTGACCATATTCACATCATGTAACTCTTCCTGAAATAAAATCAGATATTATGACCAAAAAAAACCAAACATTTAGTGGCTTTTTTACTTTAATTCAATTGAGAGATGTCTTTGTTTCAACTTAAATTTGCATAATCTTTAAAATTTGCAGAAGGGAAATCTATGTTCCAGGTTAAACAGTAATTGATAGAACTATATCATAAAAGCAAGACAATGTCATTGTTTGTATTCTTTAAAAAGATTTTAAAAAGAACCGATTGGTATTAAAATCTAATAATTTCCTAACTTAACATTTTTCCCGAGTCAAAAAAATCAAAATAAATAAAACAATCCCTCCATCTTGACCATTGTGTCCAATATGGACCCTTATTTTACAAAATGTAGCAAGAATTTAAAACCAAATTAAAGATAGCTCCCCTCATATGCAGAAATGGGTAAATGAAATAGAGAAAGCCACACATTATTTATACAATTATTTAAATTAGTGAAAATATATGAATAAATTAAAATCTGTAAATCCGGGCTTCGAGGTTCTCATTTTTTATTTAAAATTATCAAAAGGGCAGGTCATTCAACATTTTGGGGGAATATTCCTCAAAAGTGCTGAAACCATACATCTTCATAGTGGTTCTCGGTACAATATATTCAATATATTCATATATCAAAGGAGACTTTTGAGGTGACATAATGATATTTTGGTCATAAAAATTCCATAAAGACCTCTATTAATGACTGTGTTATAATGGAGATCCTGTTTCATCATTTCATATAAATCACCTCAGGGAGCCCCCTTCTCTAACTGCAGTGTGAACTAAATGTCCAACACCCTTTTCTGTACATGATTCGTTCTCAAATTTTTATTTTGAAAATATTAAAATCTGTGAAAAATCTGTATAGAATCATATATAATATCCTAACATAATGAAAAATATTTCTGGACATATGATTTACTCAAATGTTGCAACATGTCAATGTTCACTATTGTATATTCTTACAGATGTAAATCTCTGAGATCGAGTGATTACTGACCCAGACATGTGCCTTTGACTCCCTCCAAGACCATTGTATATTTTAATATATAACAAATACAAACAAATGTACTTTTGATCAGGGAAGCACATAATTGTGGGAAGTTCTTTATATCAGCCAAATTGGGGTTACTAAGTATAAAACTTCTGATTACAGTTTGACTACATTGCTTCAAATAATTGAGATTAAATGTCTTACCAGACCTTAATTATAACATCTCACACCCGCATATCCTCATCCTCCCCTGTGGGTGCGGGGATTAAAGAATAGCCCCACTGCCCCCCAGCATGTAGTAAAAGGCGACTAAAGGGGCGTCCTGTTTGCCGTGGGATGCGACCTGTGTCGGGGAGGATATGGAATCCTGACGGGCTGAGCACTGGGCTGGTTTGGCAGTAATACCGGTCCAGTTGCAACACGCCTGTCTTGGATCCAAATGTTCACCAGACAGGCAGATCAGATTAGGCCTGGATCTGATTTAACCGGCTTGTGGTATATTTCCTTTAATATATTCTGGCTATTTGATTTTTATTAATGATAATTTCAGTGTTTGAAATTTAGGAATAATTTTAAAATTTTTGATAAATATTTGCTGAAAGGAGATTACTGCTGATTGGGTCAATCGAGGGATATAAATAAAATCCGAAAGGGTGGAGTTTTTATTCTTAAAGTATGTCATGTCGAGTATCCTCACGGCGTCTGGGCTTGGAGTTACCGGCCCAGAAAGGCGTCCCCTTGTTGGGCTCCGTGGTGGGTAGGGGACCTAACTGATGAAATATAAAAAACACACATGGCGCAAAACAAACAAAAACGACCAAGGAATGACATAGACAGCAACGATGATTCAAACAAAATAGAAAAATGGCCTAGATTTTTAATTGCGGAAAGTTCTGATGCTGAACATACCCTGGCAAAAATGTCCCCCTTTGCAATTGTAAAGGGGATACAAGGCATTGCCGGGGTACCAAAAACCGTTAAAAAGATGGGAAATAAATTATTGATTGAGGTTGAGCGGAAAAGCCATGCGGACAATCTACTACGATCCCGAATGTTGGCCACAGTTCCTGTTATTATAACAGCTCACAAAACTCTCAACAATAAAAAAGGAGTAATCAGATGCCCAGATTTAGTGGGAGTTTCTGAGGAGGAGATAGTGGATGAGCTCAAAGACCAGGATGTTGTTCAATGCAAGCGGATATTTATAAAAAAGGACGGTGTCAAAATTCCTATCAATACGTTTATTCTGACATTTGAAGCAGCGCAGCTTCCAACATCTATTAAAGTTGGATATTTGAACGTTAGAGTTGATGTATTTATTCCAAACCCTCTGCGCTGCTTCAAGTGTCAGAGGTATGGACATGGATCTGATCGATGTAAAGGTAATGAAACATGTCCAAAATGTACCGCTCAGCACAGAGTGCAAATATAATAAAATGTGTCAATTGCCAAGGCAATCATCCATCGTATTCGCGGAATTGTCCTTCCTTTTTAAAAGAGAAGGAAATTCAGCGAATACGACATACTGAAAATATATCTTTTCCAGAGGCACGGAAGCGAGTAGAAAGTTATAACACAACAAAGGCATCTTATGCCAGCTCTGTAAAAACTAAAGAAACAAAATCAATAGCAATTCAAACCGAAATTACATGGCCAATCGATGACAAAAATTATTCCTTTTTCACAAAAACCTCAAAATCTTCAGCTACATCTACTCAGACCACGACATCCACTATCCCAGTAATACCTCAACCAACAACAACATCCACTAAACCCTCTTCACAAACTCCCTCAACATCATCCAATAATAGAAGTATCAATAGTAATAGACCAATACATAAATCAGACAAAAAAGAAAGCAAAGGTCAAGTAAAAAGTAAGATAAATAGAAGTAAATCCTTGGAAAGGATGGACACAGGTGATCCTCCAGATGTGAATTTTACTCCTGTGCACTCCAAGCATAATTGTAAACTTAACAAGTGATTATGCTAAATCATATATTTTTTCTCATTATTCTTAATATGGCTATCGGCAATATCATACAATGGAATTGTAGAGGATTTGAGGCAAACAGGCCAGAACTGGAGTTATTAGCCGAAAAATATAATGCATCAGTAATTTGTTTACAAGAAACTAAATTCAAAGATAATTCCACAACATTTAAGGGATATGTGATTTATAATAAAGTCGGTTCAATTAATATTATGGACCGAGCACATGGCGGAGTTTCTATTTTTGTTAAATCATGTATCCCCCAAAGTAAAGTAACATTAAATACTAATCTACAGGCTTCTGCTGTTAGGGTTACCCTGCACAATACATTAACTATATGTTCAATATATTTACCACCTAGTGAGCCAGTTAATATTACAGATTTAAATAATTTCATAACCCAGCTGCCACAGCCATATATGTTAGTTGGTGACTTTAATGCTCACAACTATCTTTGGGGTGGCAGAAATAATACAGATGCCAAAGGACGTATAATAGAAGATTTTTTAAATAATAATAGTTTGTGCTTTTGGAATGACGATTCTCCGACATATTTACGCCCTGCTACAGGCTCTTTAACATCAATAGATCTCTCCATGTGCACTCCAAATTTATTTTTAGATTATTCCTGGGAAGTAGAGGAAGATCAATGGGGTAGTGATCATTACCCCATTATTCTAAATAACCATTTTCCTCCACCAGACAAACGAATCCCCAAGTGGAAGTTTCATAAAGCCGATTGGGCAAAATTTCAAACATCCTGTTTTAATAGAATAACTCCAGAAATTTTTAAAAATGTAGATGATCCTCTTCAAGTTTTTACAGACCCATTGTATGATATTGCTGATGGGTGTATTCCCAAATCAAAGTCAAATTCCAAAATTAAAGAAAAACCCTGGTTTAATGATGAGTGCAAAAAAGCAGTCAAGGAGAGGAAAAAAGCTCTGAAAAGATTTAATCGACAGCCAACTCAATATAATTTGCACCAGTTTCGTATAAAGAGAGCTAAAGCCCATTACATTTTTAAAATAAGCAAAAGAAAAAGCTGGAAAGATTATGTTTCTAAATTAAATACACGTTGCTGGGATATGGTGCGTAAAATTACTGGGAAGGAAGGTGGAGCAAGGATCAAACATCTAAATCATAATGGCCAATTAATTACAAATCCCACCGAAAAAGGCAACACAATAGGTCAAACCATTTCCAAAAATTCCTCATCCAATAATTATTCTGCCAAATTTCAACAAATAAAAACTAGAAAAGAAAGAAACCAACTAAATTTTATATCCCATAACTTGGAAGTATATAATAAATCATTTACAATAGAAGATTTGAACCTTGCTTTGGATAAATCTCATGATACTGCTCCTGGACCTGATCAAATTCACTGCCAAATCCTTAAGCTTCTCCCTGACCAATCACTTGGGTATCTTTTAGTAATTTTTATACAATTTGGGAAAGCGGTGATTTTCCTCCTTCATGGAGGGAATCCACTATCATTCCCATTCCCAAACCTGGCAAAGATTCATCAGATTCAAATAATTATCGTCCCATTGCTTTAACAAGTTGTATTTGTAAATCAATGGAACGAATGATTAACGAGCGTTTAGTTTGGTTTTTGGAAACTGCAGCTTATATTTCTGTTGCACAGAGTGGCTTTAGAAAAACTCAAAGTACCATTGACCACCTGGTACGTTTAGAGACTTTTATAAGAGAGGGTTTTATAAAAGGTGAGCATGTGGTGAGTATTTTCTTTGATTTAGAAAAGGCATATGACACCACATGGAAATATGGGATAATGAGCGATTTATATGATATGGGATTAAGGGGTCGTTTACCCCTTTTTATTCAAAATTTTCTATCAAACAGACATTTTAAAGTTCGAGTGGGTGCATCACTCTCTGATGCTTTTGATCAGGAAATGGGTGTTCCACAGGGAAGTATATTATCAGTGACTCTTTTTATTATTAAAATTAACAGCATTGTTGATTGTATGAGGCCTGGAGCAGATTGCTCACTTTTTGTTGATGATTTCAACTTAAGCTACAGGTCCACAAGCATGCATACCATAGAACGACAGCTCCAACAACACTTAAATAGATTACAAGAATGGGCTGATCATAATGGATTGGAGTTTTCTTTAAAGAAAACTGTGTGTATGCACTTTTGTAAAAAATGGAAGGTTCACCCAGATCCTGATCTTTATCTAGGCCAAACTCGGATACCTGTTGTCGAAGAAACCAAGTTTCTTGGACTTATTTTTGACAGGAAATTATCTTTTGTTCCTCACATTAAATACGTTAAAAAGAAATGCCAGAAGGCATTAGATTTATTAAGTGTTCTCACCCATACCGATTGGGGAGGGGACCACAATATTTTATTGCAATTATACAGAGCGCTGGTACATTCTAAGCTTGGTTATGGGTGTATGATATATGGATCAGCACGCCCATCTTATATTAAAATGCTTGATCCTGTACAAAATCAAGGTTTAAGATCATGCCTTGGTGCATTTCGTACATCACCTGCAGATAGCTTGGCAGTTGAGGCAGATGAACTGCCTCTTGATTTAAGAAGAGAAAAGCTTGCCCTTCAGTATGCTGCAAAAATTGCATCTTGTCCAGACAATCCTGCACATGATATTATATTCAATCCAAATAATGTTGATCTTTTTGAAAATAAACCATATACAATACCAACTTTTGGCATTCGCATCAAGGAATCTTTACAATCCTTAAATTTAAATCCGAATCAAATAGCTAAATTTCAATATCCAGAAACATCTCCATGGACCTATGAAACTTTAAATATTAATTTAGCCATGACGGAATTAAAGAAATACTCAACCGATCCATCCCTGTATATAAATAGATATAATGAAATAAAATCTATCTTCACTGGATATCATTGTATATACACTGATGGATCGTTTGATGATGACAAGGCTGCTGCAGCTGCTGTTAAGGGCAATCATATTTATTCAGAACGTCTGCCAAATAAATCATCTATTTATTCTGCAGAACTTCATGCTTTATACCTAGCTTTAGATCATGTGGAGACTTCTCCACATCAGAAATTTTTAATATTTTCTGATTCTTTGTCTTGTTTACAAGCATTGAAAGCCAAGGATTGGAAAAATCCATTTATTTTAAATATCCTTGAACAGTATCATAAACTCTACTGAGGAAAATAAAGAGATTCGTTTTTACTGGATTCCCAGTCATATTGGAATCCTTGGAAATGAGGCTGCGGACCAAGCTGCCAAGGCAGCATTGGATAAGCGGCCAATAAATATGCTTATACCTGATAACTCCCTTTCTGGTGTTTAGGGTCTTATGAGGAGGTATTTTTACAGGGATAGTGGCCAATAAAGAGCATTTCAATATATTATTGGAATGACTCTTTCTGTCCACTTCTATTAATAATTTGTCACGCATCTTTTTAACGTTTTCCACTTTTCCAGCTACTCCTTGAATACCTTTTTCAATTGCAAAAGGAGACATTTTATCTCTGGTGCGTAGTGGATCCGTGCTTTCAACTATTAAAAATCTTGGCCATCTTGTTTCATTTGTGTTTAAATTGCTTAAAAAATAGGGAGTTATAGATATGGGGCAGAGCCATCAGCACATGTATAAAACTCGGCTACATTAGACAACATACTCGAGAATACATAAAATGCACCCCAGATTGACCCATTTGAGCAGTCAAGCTCCACACATCTGTTATGTTAAAACTTGTAGACAATGCCAATAATTGTTTTGAAAAAATTGTTTATGATACCATACATTTTATCTTAAGAACATGTAGAATTTATTATTGATAATGTATCTAAAATAAAACAACCTAAACCTTATAAAACCTGAACTTTAGATATGGAGAAATGTGTGGAGCTATATTCCACAAGCCGGTTGGACAATATCGGGCCCTAAAGTCCTCCATGTCTAGGGTGAATATTTGGGTTCAAACAGGTGTGTTGCATCTGGACCGGTATAACTGCCAAACCAGTCCAGTGCTCAACCTGCAGAACTCCATATCCTCCCCTTACAGGTCGCACCTCACGGCAAACAAGGCGCCATGGTTATTTTTTTTGTTCGCCTTTTACGAAATGACAAAAAAATGAGTAAAAAATGAGTAAAAAAATCAGAGGACCATTCTAACCCCAGGCCCACATATCCACATCACAGATTTAGATAACTACATAATCCAACAGCGGCACTTGTATTTGTTAGTTAGTGACTTAAATGCTGACATTTATCCTTTGGTTGGTAGAAATAATACTGATGGCAAATGATGTATCATGGAAGAATATTTGAGTAATAATAGTTTGTGCTTCTGAAATGAAAATACTCCAACATCAATATCCTAATCAAAGAATTGTTCCTAGGAAGTGCAGGAAGATCATCTTTTGCTAATAATGCTGAAATCCCATCATACCTTTGTTTCACCATTTTGAGCAATATGCGTTGTTCTATTTTCATGTTCGGTTAAATTATTATATTCTAACCAAACATCTATAAAGATAATCATTATAATAATGAACCCTCACTTACAGGTGTTATATCCCCTTGCAGCTGAAGGATTGACAAAATTGAATCAAATTGTTTATGAAGTGCATAGTCTGACCAGTCATTATCAGAGCTCAAGCATGAAATCAACATTTGGCCTCCTGTAAACAATCAAAAGACACAATGATAACACAATTATGACTGCAAAATGCTTTTAAATGTCATATTAAATAAAAAAAATAAAAAACAAAGAGCTGAAATATTACATTTAAAACATCCAACCTTCTTTATGCAATATTATATAGGTGCGAATGGCAGTTTGCCTTATATACCTCAATAACTGATCCTTACCTGTGAAGTTAGTTACATTGGCTAACGGAAAACACTTATCTTGATTTGTGATCTTTGGAATATCATGAGGATGATCATATTGAAAAGTAAATATGAATTGTGTCCTAATAAAATAACAGCCTTAAAACTGAAGTATATTGACTCCAAGTAATTATGGATACTTAAAAATCTTTTCAATGTCTCAATATTCAAAAAATTGCAAACAGTTATATTTGAAAAATCAGAACATAAATTCTACTTTGCTCCTGAGGATAGGTTAAAACAAAAAATGTAATCGTTCACTAAATATATGTACATATCATTTTCTCTTACCCTTGAGTCAATTTCAATTAAACTTGAAAGTGTTTAAATGTGTGTGAATTCTTTTGATGTTAAGTATAAGCATTCTGTTATATATTAGAATTAGAAATCATTCGGCCTAAGGACTTATCGCAAATTCATGGGTGGTGGTGACCAAAACATTTTTTACTGAAAATGACTGAAAATGACTGAAACTGCATTTTTTATAATAGAAATGTATTAGAAAATAAAACTTTTTTTGACTGAATTCAGTCTACAGACTGAACACCAGCACCCATGCAAATTAGAAATAACCAAATTCAGGTTTCATATAAACCAAACCAAACCATATACTATGTCATATCTAATATCTGATGGAATTTTGTTGACATCAATAAATTAGTATAAGCCCTAACTTTCATGTAGACTCATTTATATGCAGTTTCTTTTTTTTCGACAACCCTTAATAGAGTAAACTTCAATCCTTTATTATATTCCGAAAAAAGAACAACAAACTATTCCTGGGGATTGGCCATGAAATAACATTTCACATAATTATGAAAGGAAGGCAACCTATTCATTCAATTGGCATACAATGTGATAAACATTATTCTAAATAGGCCTTTAGTCGATTCGAAAGATATCAAATTGGGTGATATTCAATGCTATCAAAACTGTTTAGGTATGTAGGAAGACACTGTACCAGGTACAAGCTCTTTAGCTCTGTGGAGAAGTAGAGTCTCCCAATCTTTAGCTGCTTGTGCTTTCCATTTGTTTTTCTCCTCTTCGACAGTGGCCAGCACATGGGCAAATGTCCCAGTCAAGGGGCAAGGTCTGAAACAATGCACGTCATAAAGTGTTATCTGTGCTGCCAAATATAAAGTTTCTTGTCAGGTACAACTAATAATCTTTATTCATCATCTCCCAATCTTTAGCTGCTTGTGCTTTTCATTTGTTTTTCTCCTCTTCCACAGTGGACAGCATATGGACAATTGTCCCAGTCATGGGGCAAGGTCTGAAACAATGCACGTCATAAAGTTTTATCTGTGCTGCCGATTATAAAGGTTCTGGTCAGGTACAACTAAAAATCTTTATAAAATTGGCTTTCCCTTTTATCTTTCAATGGAAGGAATGTGCAAAACATCTGATCTACAGATTTTTTTTAATGTAAATTTACAATTACGGTAATGAATGAATGTCGGTTTTATGGCACATTACCAAAATTAGGTCATTAGGTGCCATTAATTGTAAAAACATTCTATTCTGACCAGATATATTATTCTATAAAGTTAATGCAACTTAACAATCTTAATTGAATATAATTTTAACAAAATCATTAACAATACATCAGTCACAAATATATTAAATATTTATAAATAGTTCTGGATTTTAAACACAGATTGATGCTGTTTGGTTCTTGATAGATGTCAATGACTGTAACTCTATCTATTCTTCTCCATTACAAATGATAGAAAGTTAACACTATCAGAACTGAGAAAAAATCACAAATGAAAGTTCAGTTCTAATATTACAGCGATAATGGTTAGATAACCTGGTTAAATCATGCAACAGATACTCATACAAAGGAAAGACCCCCAATATAAACGTTGCTCACATGATTCAATGGACTAGTTCTGTTTAAATTATGATTTCATCACTCGGGGGTGAGATAGGTGTGGATTATTAAACTTATTGCAAAAGACAACACTTTTCAAAAGGACAATTCATTGATCACAGTTTACGGCCAACTCAAGATCATTTTGCTATAAATTCAAAATTGCTTATTTTCTGAGTGGCAGGTGAAGTTCAAGCACTTTTACATGTTGTCATAGGATGTGTTTGTCCTATCTGAAGCTGACTGATCTAGTGATAGAAAATATTGGCTAGTCAGGAATGGGTGATTCTCAGGAAATGTGGGAGGTCTAGCAGAATTCAGCTCATGTAAATATTGCTTTTTCCTGGCTGCACAATTCATCCAGCACTCATTTTCTTATTGGTACAGCTTGTCCTGTTCATGAACCTACAATGATTCATAAGAATTTGCAACTCCAGCAGTAAATATTTTCAGGCAGACAGAAGTAGCCCGGCATATTGAAGGAAGGTAATAAGGGAGCAGGTAAATCTGCCATTGCATTGTCACTGAAGGTTTGCAACCTCTCTTGGGATTGAAGTACTTTAATAATGTCAAAATATAGAATCACCTAATTAATAAATCTAAACCTGGGTATTTTCACCAAAGATTGTGTAAAACAGTAAAGCCCTCATTTTAATGAGCAAATAATGAGCAAATGAACCTATGATTGAATGGTTGCTGTGTAACACAATTGCCCCAGATTCACAATGAACATGTATCAATGAAAGGTGGCTTTAAAACAAATTGATTGTCAGTGTCAACTAGTGCAAAAAATGGTATAAATAACATTATATTTTGAACAGATATATTATATATAAAATTAATATAATATCATACATAATTAGGTATGAACGTATTAAAAGAACCTTTAAAACCACTAATTGTCTTGCCATCTATATCATGTAGGATATCATTTTATAATTTGAGAAACGAAGTACTCTGTATTACATTGGTAGTATTCAATTACTACCTCTACAGTCATTGCCCTGTATTGATCTCATTCAAGTTTGGAATTCGACGAGTTACACATACTTGCCTTGCTCATAAAAATATCAGCAAATCTGAACAGACCATCATCAGATCATAAATTGTAACCAGTTGTATGGGACATAAACTGAACAATCAGTATAACTGCCAGGACAAGACAAATCTAGATATATTCTTTCACCAATGAGTGGACAGCCAGATTTGATGAATACTGATGACTTGCTCTTGATTCTGTGTGCACCGTTATACCTTTGGTGGAAGGGACTGATATGACTAAGAAGTCCTGTTATGGACGATACAAGTGCAGTCTCAGTGTTATGAAAATCCATGTATGCAAACTTGTCAGTAAACACCATTTCACCCAAGGCGAGTACAATGGTAGTTTTATTTCTTAGCGTACATAACATAAGATATCCTCATGGTTGATACGTCATGGGTTGGAAAAACTGGCCCTAATATATCAATGCATTCCAAGTGTTGAGCTCCATGGTGGGAGAAGGGAACGTAACAAAAATGAACATCATACGCATGGCACAATAGCAATAGAACAAAATACGCATGGCACAATAGCAATAGAACAAAACAATGACATTGACAGTGACGATTCATAGAGAATATAATAATGGCCATGAGTTTCGATATTGAACATTCTCAAATGTTAAAACCATTGCCAAAGAGAGAACAATCAGTCCCAAGTCTAATACAGTTTTCAATACTATTAATTTAAACAATAAACAGTGTAATAGATAAAATGCATTCCTGAGGTATGCCTATTTCCTTTTCAAAAGCATGAAACAGTGATGTGCCAACATGCACTTTTAAGTGTTTATCTGAGAGGAAATCTTTGGATAAAAACCAGTAATCTACCCATCAAACCCATCTTAATAAATTACTCATGATTCCATATTTTTTGGTTGTTTCACGTGCTTTCTTACTCTTTCTTACACATTGCACAGGTAGTATTCAATTAGTACCTCTGCAGTCATTGCCCTGTTTTTAATCTCATTCAAATTTATGAAATCTTCAAGTCATAAATACTTGCCTTGCTCAAAAAAATATCATCAAATCTGAATTGACCAACATGAGGTCATAAACTGTAACCAGGTGTCTTGCCCATATACTGACCAATCAGTATAATTGCCAGCACAAAACAAATTTATTTATATTCTTTCACCACTAAGATTTTCACCACTTTTCTTAATATTGATGACTTGTGCTCGATTCTGTGTGCACAATCTTTGCTTTGGTTGTAGGGACTAGTATGGTAGAGAAGCCCTGCTATGGGGGTTAATGCTTTCTCCAAGTCATGAAATATGCTGACATGCTTGCCCTTTATAAACCCTCTGTAGCAAAAAATTACAGTTTATCACATGGATCAATATTGTAAAAAATAAAAGGAGATCTACCCTCTGGTGAACATCTGGATTTGGGACAGGTATGACACATGTGGTGCAACTGGATGAGTATTGTTGCGAAAGTAGTCCAGAGCTCAATAAACCGAATTTTGATATTGGTTGCATCTCAAGGCAATCGGGATGCCCCTTAATTCACGGTTTACAACATGCTTTGGAGCAGTGGGCTTTTAATAGCCAACAAAACAGTACAATAACGCAATATTATGTTGTATCTGTCCATAGCAAGAATTATCATTAAATAGCAAATCGTTTGATGGGTAAAAAATCCACAAACAACGGAAAGTGTTTTCCCATATAGTTTGTATATAGTGTGTATGGTGGTAGAAGTTTTCCATCCTTTAAAAATCTGTCAAAGATATTTATTGATATTTAATCAATATATAAATAACTGTCTTGCATCTTTTCCAACTTCACATACACATATTGCCATCACACATATATCCTGAAATTTCTCATTGAAATTCTCATATAAATCTCATTTCTGGTTTCAAAAGTTTTTAATATCTTTTTCTTTTTAATATATCTTTATGTCTTATAAATCAAAATATTAGTCATATCAATATTTTTGTGGGACACAGAATGACTGTGTATGAGATAGACAATATATATGACAATATCATAAGCATTACCATGGCTGTGTAGGAAGAATGATGCACAGCATATCAACACACATGCTCATCACGCCACTGGCTGGTCAGCAATTGTAGAGGGGTACCAGAAATCGATTACCAATCAGGGATGAGCAGGAGAGGTCAACCTCGATATGAATTCAACGTGTACCTACATAACCAGGTTGCAGCTGCAACAGCTGCAACTTGGGCGGTCCCAGGTCGGAGTGCTCCATTGCAGTCACTGCATATCTACTTGCCATCACACTCATGCCATGCCATGCCTTGCCTAGTCTGACTAGTCTGTATATATTGTGTACACCCAATACAGATGACTATTGTACACTGTCATTGCTGGGTCTGCAATTCTTAACCCCTGAGATAGGCATGGTAGGCAGGCATGGTAAAAGCAAAAAAAAAGCTGACATTTATATACCGCTGATACCAGACAATGTCTGCTCATAGCGGTTGATAGTAACTGGCCAGGATTCGAACCTAGAACCCCTGGATCTCAAGGCGAATACTCTACCAATTGAGCTATTTCGGCCAGATACATATGGTAGGAAGCATGGTAGGCAAATCACTAGCCAGCAAGTTTCCCTATATACAGGGGGGATGAATATCAAACAGATGGCCAAGAAAACCAAAATCAAACTCACAAAGCTGAGCGGAACCAATGGGGGGGAGGACACTGTCACAATTATAGGGACACCCCTGGGCAGAGCAAATGCCATAGCCTCAATTTGGGATGTCATCAGGGAGTTTCAGGCTGAAAAGAAAAATCCTCGGCATAACAAAAAGGGCAATGCAGAAACGGGAACTCCTGCCAGTATCTCCACTCAAATACCAGGGGAAACAGAAGCAGGGATTCAAGAACGAGAGGAAGCTAAAGTAGATCTCCTAGGGAAAGAAAGCAAAATCATTGACATTACAAAAGTGCATGGAGTAACAAAATCAACCTGATAAATTGTCATGCGTGTGTAAGAAAAAAAATTAGAAATATGTATATTAGCAGAATGACTGATTTGTCCATCTTGTCAGACAGAAATAAAGATCTTGATATATATGAATGTCTAAAGTGTTTATCCTTCTTTAAGATTATCAACTTATGTAATTGTAAAAGAGATGTTACACAAATATCAATAAAAATCAACAACACAACTAATCTCAATACACAACTCATAATTAATCACATAACATCAATTATTGTAAATGCGCTAGATATGAGCATAAATTATTATATTATTCCTTTTACTTATGTTTATTCCTTTTACTTATGTTTATTCCTTTTACTTATGTTTTTAGAATCAGAAGATAATAAATTAATTATCTTATCATCAAATTATTGAATAGAAGACCCCCTTTCATTAAATAAAATAAATGAGAACGACTTCCAAATAACACTCATAAAGATCATTAAGAAAAAGCTGAAAATTATTATCACTGGTGAAAAAAATCATATTGTTCGTATCAAGAAAATAAAAAATAAAGGAAAAAAATTCAACACTGGTATCATATTGGCTCATGTCATTTTTTTTTTTTTTTTTTTTTCTTTTGGGGTTTTACATCACTTTCAACATTATTTCAGTTATTTCGTGATGAGACCTACTTGTAGCAGATATAGTGCTGCCTCACTGAATTGTCATGTCGCAGGTCCTTGACATGACAACCCACCCGGTCACAGATTTACAAGGACAACAGGTTAACCCTTTGGCACAGGCCTCAGCTCATGTGGGAAATTGTATCATGAGTTCAATCCTGGCACGGCCGGGGTTCGAACCCACGACCTTTGGATCACCACAGAGGAACTGGTGCTAATAAGCTGGCGCCCTAACCAACTGCGCCACGGCCCGTGGCCGTAAACAAAGTAAACCCCCATCAGTTGAAACCATGGAATTAATGGAAACCTCATTACATTTACAAGGTAGAAAAGTAACTTTTGTCACCATCTAAAGGCCAGAGCCATCTGGTGGAAACAAATATACCTACTCTGAATTCTATGATGAATTCATACAACTAGTGGCCCATTATGGGTCCTTTAATCATGAGGTCATATTTCTGGGGGATTACAATTTTCATGTAAATAAGCCCAGAAAGCCAGATGTTATAAAATTCAATGACATATTATCAACATTTGATATGAAACAATGGATAAATGAACCAACTCATAGATTGGGAAATACACTAGACCTGATCATCACATTCAAGGGAAATAAGTTCATTACCAGACATGCTGTGGATAACTATATATCGGATCACAAGCTGATGAACTCGTACTAATGGACTAAGATATAAATCCCCCAAAACCAGCTAAGAGATTGATAAATTACAGAATCTACAAAAATATCAATGTGGTCAGTCTCACGGAAGATATAAAAATGTCCATGGGTGAAGCAGCTGACTGGGAGAATCTATCCCTAGTTGCAATTGATATGGTTAATTACTATGACAAAAACCTTACATCATTAATGGATAAACATGCTCCAAGTATGGTCGCAAATGTATCAAAACGTAAACCGGCACCATTATTGAATGACTCCATTAAAAAAGAAAGGGCAGTGACAAGAAAATATAAGAGAAAAATGAAGAAAACAGGCTTGGAGATTGATAAGGAAATATATTACATCCAAAGGAACAAATATAACCTGATGCTGAAATCGGCACAATCTGATTATTTCTCAAACCTCGTTGCAGAAAATAAACATGACCCTAAAAAGCTTTTCAAGGTCATTGATAAAGTCATGCACAAAAAGGATGTAACCCCAATGCCAGACTCAACTGATATTTTACAAGCTGAAAAGTTTAATGATTTTTTTATTGATAAAATAGAAACCATTCGCAAGGGCATCAACGAATACTCAAGAACTGTGTGTTTGCCACCAGGTGACACTGCACAGAATACTGGTGGACAACCCGCACCTCCTGATCTGCCACCAGGTGGCACTGCACAATACAGTATCCCAGATACTGCAATTCTTAATAAATTCAAGCCCCTAACAGTAAATGTTGTGCGTAAATTAGAGAAAAGGGCGCCAAAGAAGTCATATGAGCTGGACCCTATTCTGACATGGCTGCTGCATGGACTCATGGATGACCTTCTACCAATCATTACAGCTATAATAAACAAGTCACTGACCGATGCTGAGGTATCAGAAAATATGAAATTCGCACTAATTAAACCCCTATTGAAAAAAATTGGGTCTGGAACTCATTGAGAAGAGTTATGTCTCCAAACTCACAGAAAGGGCTGTGGCTGACCAATTGATACCACACCTGGAAAAAAATGGCCTTACTGACAAATTTTAGTCTGCTTACAAAGAGTACCATAGTACCGAAACAGCTCTGCTCAGAGTCCAAAATGACATCTTGCAAGATCTTGATAAAAGAAAAATGGTAATCCTTCTCTTACTAGACCTATCTGCTGTATTTGACACCATTGACCATCAAATGCTATTTGATAGACTTGAAACTAGATATTATTACTGATAACACACTCAAATGGATCAGGTCATACCTACAGAGCAGGCAACAATGTGTTAAGGTGGGATGCAAAAGGACCCTACCTAAAATCATCAAATATGGGGTCCCTCAAGGGCCAGTCTTGGGGCCAATCCTCTTTACGCTTTATATGTCACCTCTGACAGACATTTTGGCCAAATATGAACTGAATAACCACATTTACGCAGATGACATGCCTGTTGATCACACCTCACATAATGCTGAACTAAGCTTGCAAAACTTTGAGAGATGCGTTCAGGAGGTCCATGCCTTCCTTATATCTAATAAAATGAAAATAAATGTTGGTCTGCCATGATGGAAATGGTACCTACCTAAACCCTGCCTGTACCCATTAATGTTAAGGGTAGGTGACTCTATAATTACACCTTCAACCTGTGTAACTGACCTGGGTATCATTTTTGATAAAAAAAAAATGGATATGAAAGCCCAGATAAAGAAGATGTGTAAAAGGGTATACTATCATATAAGAAGCTTATCAGCCATCAGACACTGTCTAGACGCGAGAAGACTGCAATAACTCTGATGCATACATTTGTTACTTCTACTCTGGACTATGGAAATGGCCTGCTTACTGGACTCCCTAAATCAGAAATTAAAAAATTGTAATATATACAAAATGCGGCAGCGAGAGTTGTGGGCAGAATCAGGAAGTTTGATCACATTTCACAAAAACTGAAGGAGCTGCACTGGTTGCCTGTTCATGCTAGAATTGAATTTAAAGTACTTCTGATTACCTGGAAGGCGCTAAATGGTAAGGTGCCACCTTACCTGGCTGACCTCCTGGCTGACCTCCTGGAGGTGAAGACCGGCGAACGATCGTTGAGATCCAACGATAGGACTTACCTCTGTGTGCCCAAGATGCGCCCAAAAACGATAGGTGATAGGGCCTTTCCTACATTGGCCCCAGGTTATGGAATGACCTTCCTACTGACCTAAGAACATGTTTATCAGTTGACCTCTTCAAGAGGAAACTGAAAACTCATCTTTTCAGAACACATGTTCTGGAAAAAGCGCTATGAACAGACTTGTCTGGTATCAGGGGTCTATAAATTATTTATCATTATTATTATTATTACTATTACTATTACTATTACTATTACTATTACTATTATTATTATTATTATTATTATTATTATTATTATTATTATTATTATTATTATTATTATTATTATTATTATTATTATTATTACTATTACTATTACTATTACTATTATTATTATTATTATTATTATGAGGTTACCCCAGGTATCCCAAACATAGTTAATATTTTACCTGTAACTTTGTGAACCCCAAAAGGTAGATCTCTTTCAGTTAAGTGGCCATTAAAGGCAGGCATCATTGAATATTTCTGAAGCAGTTGCAACATATCAATCAATTGATATTCTAAAACATTGATTTTTTTATTTGTCCTTACCTTTTACTAAGGACCATCATAGCTAAAGTTGACAGTCCAAAGTCAATTGTGTGATCAGGAAAACACTGATCATAGAATCCACATCCCACAGCTGATATGAACACCCCTTCATAATCCTTAAGGCAAAAATGAGCATGCTGATCTTGTAATAAACCTGTTATGATAAAGATGAATACCTTCAATCATTTGATGAGGTAATATTTGAAAAGAAAAAAAATACACATAAAGCAAGAACAATTTCTTTACACAAAATATAATTTACATCCAAATCAAATTTACTGATTATATATGTCTGTATTGAATGCTTCTTCATTTGTGAGAAAAGAACCCCCAGCCTTTCACCTGGCCGACAGTTGTGAAACCCCAGCCAATTCCCTTACTATTTTGTCAAAGAATTTTAACTGACATATACAACAAGCATTCAAAATGTCCAGAAATAACCAGACTAATAAAATATAGTGCTTCTGTGATCATTTCATCAACATGGCCATATCAGGTACTTTCAAACCTCAAACCAGTTGAAAAGTAACACTGCTAGTTGTGGGAGTCAAATCCAAAACCTTGTGCCCTCCTCTCCACAGATCCATTGTTCAACCAACTGTGCTTGCAGTGCCATAATGTTCTGTACATTACCACACTTACAGCTATTAGCAATTCATCAAAAGCAATATATTTTGATACAGATAGTTGATATAAAATGCAAATATTTTTTTTACTCCAAAAATGATATTTTATTTCTCCAAAATAAAAATCCCTATATTTGATTCTAATGATATTAAAAAAAAAAAAATTAGATATTTTCATACCAATAATAGCATACTTTTTCACTTTCATGTTATTGTATCCCTTTTTAACAAAATAATATGAACAATGTTTTGATAACAATCTGAGAAAAATGAATGACTTAATTGGAATAAAGATATTGAATGAATGATGGTCCATTCCAAAGCTCTGGATAATTTATTCACCGATAGTAATCTAGTTAATAAATGTATATTAGACAGCATTGTCATCTTACAGGTCGTCATATTACATTCCAAATATTTTTCTTACCATTGGTTCTGAGAAAGATAGATTTAAAATCATTATTTGGGAGATCTTCATAGAATATCTGTATTTGTGCCTTTGGAGATTTCTTCCTAATGGAATCTGGAAAATTAAGCGAACAATACATATAGACCTATGCATCAGAGAAAACATATGACTTAAAGGATTGCAATACTAATTCAAAATAACGCTCCTTGTTAGATCGTAAGGCAACACTAAACTCTATGTTCTGAATGTGATTGGTTAGATATTCCATAAGCAGCTGATTTGCCAGTGAAGTAAACCATTACATAACTTTCACCATGGTGCAAGCATGTTATGGGTTTGCTTTAATCTACAATTTGTACATTTTCAGTAAATTAAGTGAACTAAGTAAGCTAATATCTTAGAATTTCTTTTGAAGAATAGAATTATGAAAATCGATTTTCAATTCCTAAGGTATTACACAAATAGTTCCGCTGTTATCCAAGTACTATGAATCAACATAATACTCACCTATCATCTTCTCCATAAAAAACATAGAGATTGTGCCATCTGCTGTTCCATAATCACATATTGTGTAAAGAGATTTTCCAGACTCTGTGACAGCACCTTTTTGTTGATAAATGTATTTATGTTAATTATAGATTATTAGAAATTTAAAGTTCAGTTTGCCTTTGCCTAAATATACTGTTATATCACTTATTATCAACAAGTTTATATATCCATACATATTGTGATGTAAATACTGCAAGAATACACTAACACACTTTAAAGAGTCAAATCAAGTATTAAAATGTTCATATGCCTATTAGTCCTTAAATGACTACATAATACTCACCCAGGGCTTGAATTACAATAGGTGTAATATCTTTAATAATTATAAAATTCTTTTCTGCATTATTAGCATAATATCCTGGGTCATCATGATGGTAGTGTGAAAAAACCTGTTTAATTAATACATCAGAGACAATAAATTACAAGAAATAAGAACAGAATAAATAAATGAATGAATGAATGAATGTATAGATTATAAAGGTACATCGACACAGTATACATTAAATAAAAACTTGTAAATGTGGATGGGTCATGAGTGTAAAAATATACAATAATCAATAGAATTTGCGATAATAAATTGAAAGGAAGTGATGAAAAACAGGTTACATATAAGGAGACATTAAAACACTTTAAAAGACACTAAATCATAATGAATGTTTTTTTAAGTGAATGCTAAACTGGCCAAAATGATAAAAGCAAAGTGATATCAACTATCAAACGAATCTTTTCAACATTTAACGTCAAAATGTTATCTCTAATATTATCTAATATTATCAAATATTATCAATTTTGACTGTCGAAGAGATTTGACAGAAACCACATTCAGGCTAATTATCATCGTTTAAGAAATAACAAAGTGTTAAGTATCAGTGTTTAATCTGAATATGCATTGTGCAATTTTTCACAACATATTTGACAGCATACCAAAATATACCAAAATTCAGAATTATAATTTAGATGACTTAAAATACCATTTGAATTTTAATATTTCACGCTTTTGAAAAGGTCAAGTAAACAAGAACTCCACTCTTACAATGAATGAATGAATGGTGGCTTAAAGTTAAATGTTTTGATTAGATATATGATTTATAAAATCAATTTGATATGTAAACAATCTTAACAAAATATATAAGCATAATTCTTGCAATGTATCAGTTATAGGCATTATAAATTTGTGTAAATTAAATTCAATTTCGATTCAATTTAAAAGACTTTAAATACCATTCGCTGTTTTTGTGGCTTTTCATGTAGTTCAAAATCAAAACATTCAATTACAATATGTTTAACATTCATAGATCTTTGACATCCAATACACTAAGGCTGATCTTCGCCTTTAAGAAGAAAGCATTGTGTGTCAAACAACTATGTCCTATTCTTATACAAATCAAATTAAAACAGACTCTTCTATTTGGCTCTTTCTACAAGCACCTTTGGTTTGACCAAGAATAGGCTTGATTTCATGTAATTTATAAGAAATGTTTTTGTCCCAGTGTAATTGCCATTCAAAACACACAAAAACAGTAATGTGTTTCTTAAACTATATGGAATTAGCATATTTATTGTGTGATTATTCGATGCTTGGGCAGCAGCCTCCTTTCCTTTGATATCAATGTGACTGGGGATCCAATAAAAATGAAATTCTTTGCAAATAAAAGGATTTTTCAAATACTTTGCTTTCAATGCTTGTAAACAAGACAAAGAATCAGAAAGTATTTAAAATGTTCAGAAGTTTCCACATGATCGATCTAAAGCTATGTACAAAGCATCAAGTTATGCAGAATAAATAGACGATTTATTTGGCAGATGCTCTGAATGAAGATGATTGCCTTTAACAGCAGCTGCAACAGCTTTGTCATCATCATCAAATGATCCACCAATGTATATGCACTGATATCCAGTGAAAATAGATTTAATTTCTTTATATCAATTTAGTGTATATATATATATATATATATATATATATATATATATATATATATATATATATATATTATACAAATATGGACCTGGGTGGAGTGCAATATGACTTTTTATGGACCTTCGGAAAGTTATATTGCACGAGGTGCAGCCGAGTGCAATATAACTTTCCGAAGGTCCATAAAAAGTTATATTGCACGACACCCAGGTACATATTTGTTTTATTCTATGATCACTGTGTTAATTACTGCTATTGTTGGTTTAATTCTAAAAGTGAGAACTGAAAAGGACGAGTTTGTCTGTATGGTGACGTCATTATAGGGCTTCCCCAACATTTCCCGCCATGAAAGGGACGAGTTTGTCTGTATGGTGACGTCATGGAATTCCCCATCAGTGCAGTGGAAAGTATATTGACGTGCAATATAATGCATCTGGTCAATAAAACAATTTAAAGAAGCTCATGTGACCAGGAATTGACCAATCACAGCACAGAATACACAGTGATCATAGAATAAATATAATATATATATATAAAGGGATGGATCTATTGAGTATTTATTTAATTTTGACTTGGCTACATTAATATTTAAAGTTGCATAGATCCATGGAGGTGAATATTGTATCATGCAGAGGATTATTTGGATTGGCAGCGATTTTTGCAGCATACTGAAGGGCAAGCTTTTCTCTTCTTAAATCAAGAGGCAGTTCATCTGCTGCAACTGCCAAGCTATCTGCAGGATGATAAGGACACAGTCGATTGACACATTGCAGTCAAAGAGCTATGACTGTTAAACATATTATAATTGAGTGTATCGATTTTGATAATATTCGAACTCAATAATTTAATGTCCAAGATTTAAATAAGTTATTTGATACATCTCTGATAGCATCGTTTTTAAACCAAATAGGTCTTTATAACCAATTATAGGGGGTGGACTCTTGTTTACTCTTGTTTATCAAGAACCAGAGAACATCAAATGGTATTTAATTCTTTTTAATGATTTATACATATCTATTTTTTTTACAGAACTGACATCGTAAAATTCTGTGATGTAAGGATTGTTTATATATCATATTCTACTGTTACACACTATTATCTAGTCAAAATATTTATGATTTTACCGATTTTAGGCACTAAATGACTTTAGTGGTTGATGTGCCTATAAGCAACTATTCATTCATTCGTTCATTGCAATATGCATTACTTTTTATTAATTATTACTGAAGATTATGATTCATTTTTTGTTAAGAGAGTGTTGACCTGCAGCCGTAAATGGAAAATATCAAGAAAAATAAATTTATGAAGTTTACATTGAATAATTAATTCTTTTAGAATTTCAAACAGAGTAAATCCTTTATATCTTGTCAAAATGTAAATTATCCTAAATTGGGGTATAGAAAAAAGTTTGGTCCAATGTTTTATTCTAATCAGCAAAACTATTTTTCATTATATTACATTTGCAATAAGTTGTGTCAAATAACATTTGTATTAACTTATCTGTGTCTTTGATTTGGACAAAATATTTCAATATCATTGAATAATTGAATTTGAAATGGAAGCATTTCAAATTGCATTCATCATCTTGTAATCATAATTAGAATTAAAAAAATATTTAGTGATAGACCATCAATCATTCAGTGGAGGTGATGGAAGAAAGTGGAAATAAAAATATTGGTAAAATATTGAGAAAGCCAACATTTAAGAAAAAAAACCTTTCATCTGCAGAAAAGAAAATTGTTCAAATGTTTGGAATTGAAAAAGAATATACGAGTTTCAACCTTGTAAGTGTAATATTAGAGGGCAAAAGGCAACTCTAATAAAGATTTGTCCTCATGTCCATTGTCCGTTTGTTCATACATATGGAAATCTGCACATTTTTGGGTTCATCAATGATTCAACAATCCAATATAACATGACTTTCTCTCCCTTTCTCTTGAGGGTAATTAATATATTGCACATCAAACCACTATACTTGAAGAGTAGAGCGCATTGGGCAAGATGTGAAAGAGCAGCACCACTTTACATTTCATTTTGTAGCAAACTGGTGCATGCACTAATACATTGTGAAGTAGTAGAGATCACTGGGTACAAGTTAATTAACAATTTATTTGTGTTTTTCATATCAACTATTCAAATCCATAAAATCGAGTATTCCATGTTCACATGTTTACAAGTCAGACAATTTTCTAATAATCAGTCAATGGTAAGAATGTGCCAAATCTATGAGCGTTAGCCCTACCATCATCTTACTGTTTCCATCCTTAACAAACATTTTTATGTACTGTAAAGATCTTAGAATATACCTTCAAAACATTTATATAACACTAATCTTGTACAAAATGAATTATATGGACAAAATATTAATGAATACATATTCTTAAGATGTTGGTAGTGACCAATATTATATAAATACTCATGTGTAATCTATTGTAATGAATTATTGTGAGAAAATGTTGTAATTAATAAATTAGAATGAAAACTAGTCCATCACTCACAGGTTTTGTGGTGGTAGATGACATCCTTGTGATTGATGGCCACAGTTAAAAGGGGTTTCTCACACCTGTATGTTGTTTCCAATCTATAAAAGAAGGATAAGTGTTGAATGATAGTCAATTTTTCTCACATTATATGGTATTACAAATTGGAAGCTATGTTCAAACACCACCTGAACATATTTGCTCAACTTGTTATTCAGTTTTTGAAGTCTTAACCTTGCATTATACTAATTAGATAACAGCTGATATTTTCTCCCATCTTTCCAAGGACCATTCACATGATACCTTCCTTCCTTGAATCTGAAGGCAGCCAATACAGGATTTTCATACATGTCTGCCTCTTTCTGAGAGATTCCAATGGATTCCAGATCCCAGAGATGTCTCAGCTCATTGTCAGATACCTTATTCAGACAAAAAGCTGATGTGCTGTCAAACTTTGTGGAACTGAATCATCAATTGTTCCACTTAGAATGTATCCTAGCAATGTCTTCTGAGCAGTCAGTTTCTCATATCCAGGTATTTCGACCAAATCCTTTTGAACAATTTTCCAGTAAAAGTCCAAACCCACCAATATATCAATTTGTGCTACTCAACCCTGATTATCATTCCAAGCCAGAAGAAGTCCTTCTAAGTGCTTCAAGACCTCATTGGGAACTTTAGGACGGGAAATGGGAGTACATATCTTTGGAACTTCAATACCCTTCAATAGAGGCCATCTTATCAGAACACAACAAATCAAATTGTGATACTACTCTAGTGGTGGAAGCTAAGTTATTCCCACCAAATGTGGCATACGGATGTTGAACAATGCCAAGCCTTTTCAAACCAAGTTTTTTTTCAAGTCTTTCTTTAACATATGTATGTTTGTTTGGTCCTTGACATGACAACCCACCCGGTCACAGATTTACAAGGACAACAGGTGAACCCTTTGGCACAGGCCTCAGGTCATATGTGAAATTGTATCATGAATTCATTCTAGGCAGAGCTGGGAATATCAAACTCACAACCATTGGATCACCACAGAGGAACTGATGCTAATACGCTGGGGCTCTAACCAACTGCACCACGGGCTGTGGCCTCAGTCAGAGTGTTACCACTAATGTTCTTAGTTATAGCCATCCTATTACTCCATTGAAGGCTGCACATATAGTTATCATTATGTACCTAGACCCTCCAAAGCAGGGAGGGTGTTCCACTTTGGTGCTATCATTGTAGAGAATGCCCTTCCCTATTGTCTTCATATAAATATTTGGGACCACCAAATCTAGCCTGTCATTAGATCTTCCATTCTGTCTCAGGCCTTGACATACGCACTGACCTCTGTTTGGGCCTCTGTCTGGGTCTCTGTTTGGACTTAAAGTGGCCCAAAAAGTCTTGATTTTTTTCTAATTCTTGATTAATATTTGTTTCATATCACGATCAATGGACTTGTAAAGATTGATTGGGACAAGTAGCCCTCACTCAGGCACTAGTTACCATACAGCCTTATGTACTCCTATTATCATTAAAAACTTTGGGACACCACTTCTCTTGCTCTGGTGGCCCAACTGGGCGACCAACATTTGTTTTCTTTATGTCAGGGCCTGTGTCTAATAACCAGAAAGTCATGAAGGTATGGAGGCTACCATTTTGAACCTTCCAGGTGGGAGGGAAGATTTTAAGGATGAATGGTGACCCATGAGTTTGGCAAAGTGGAAGCATAAATTAGGGAACATTTGAGAAAAAATCTCAAAAGATGACTTTTTTTCTTATTAATATGAACCCTTGTAGAATACTCTACCACTATATCAAGTCAGAATGCCAACATGTCAAGATAAAAAGTATTATGATTCAATTTGAAAAAAAAACAACAACACAATGAAGCATGTGTATATAGTTGACATTATGTCCCCAGACTCTCCTCAACAGGAAGGTCGCTCCAAAGCTTTGGTGCTATCACTGAGAATGTGCTTTCCCTATTGCATTGCAAAAGTACATCAGTGCGGTTTTGAATTGGAGAGCACAGCTTAATCAAGTTAATCAAGGGATATATGCTATTTTATAATTCAAGGAGCCACGGGCTGTGGCACAGTTGGAGTACCAGCTTATAAGCACCAGTTCCTCTGTGGTGATCCAAAGGTCATGTGTTTGATCTCTGGCCATGCTGAGATTGAATTCATAATTCAATTTAAAGGGCTAACCCATTGTCCTCGTAAATCTGTGACCGGGTGGGTCGTCATGTCAAGGACCTGCGACATGATAATTCAGCGGCGAGGCAGTACTATATCTGCTACAAGTAGGTCTCATCACGAAATGACTAAAACAATGTTGAAAGTGATGTAAAACTACAGACAAAAATTATAATCCAAATTGTTTTATGATATATATCACTGTGCCAAAATCCATTTTAAACAAAATTATACTCTATTTTGCAAGCAAATAAAATGAGCAAAATATATTAAAATCTCAGTTTTAGCATTAAACAATAAAAATATAACACAAATGTTTCTATGAGCCTAAAGTTTTGTAGATATTTTCAAAGTTTGTTTTGACACTGATATGACTTTTCAGAATGAAAAATTATTCACTACAAGCAAAGATATCTATTTAGCAAATCTTTGATTGTAAGTTAATATAAATGGTGTAAAAAGTCTAAATTTCTCTAAATCTAAATCGCTAAATATGAATGGTCTAAATTCACTTTTATGGGACTATATAACATTCAGGATCTCTTAGCTATCAAAAGAGATCTCTGACTTCATAATCCTTATGTTGTTTAGATACTGATTTTTCAGGGTGAGAAAATGTTCACTACAAGCCAAGAATTAGCAAATCTTGGATAGTAAATAATAAGAGTATAAATGTCTTAATCATGTCTGACGTTTTTTTACACTTTATGGTACTATATAACATATAGATCTCTTTCATGTATCAATCATCATGATCCATAGTTTATTTAAATCCTGATACAACTTTTCAGATTGATAAAATGTTCACTACAAGCCATGATATGAGCAAATCTTGGATTTTAAGTCAAAATAAAGAGTTTAAAATGTCTAAATCGCACCTGACATTTTTACACTTTTATGTGACTATATAACATTCAGATCTGATAAGAATAATAATAAAATTTATATAGCATTGATACCAGACAGGTCTGCTCATAGCGCTGTGTTCAGGACATGTTTCCTGAAGAGATGCGTTTTCAGTCTACTCTTAAACAAGGAGACTGACTTACAAGTCCTATTATCAGAGGGGAGAGAGTTCCACAGTCTAGGACCTATGGCTGAGAAGGCTCTATCCCCTACGGTTTTGAGATGAGTTCTGGGAATTAAGAGGTAAGTGCAATCATTAGACCTAAGGCACCGATCCCCTGGTTTTGTTTGGCGTAGGTCACGCAAGTAAGACAGTGCCTTACTATTGAAAACTATTCTAGCATGCACAGGAAGCCAATGCTGATCCTCCCTACAACACGAGCTGCAGAGATTTGCAGGTATTGTAGTATCCTGATATCAGACCTGGGGAGACCAGCTAGTAGACCATTTCCATAGTCAAGAGTTAGTGTCACTGCAGTCTTCTCGTCTAGACATGGTCTAATTGCTACTAGATTCCTAATATTCCTTTTTACACATTTTCTTAATTTGTGCCTTCATGTCCATATTGGAGTCAAGGATAATACCAAGGTCAACTACTGTATCAGATGGGCTTTTATCTCTGAGTCTCCTACCCTGATAGTGTTTGGGACGTTACTTACAGCAGTAGTCCCAAGCCTGTCAGTACAAACCAGCATTTCGGTCTTACCATCATTAATTTTCATTTTGTTAGAGATCAGGAAGGTTCTTACTTCCTTGACACATTCCTCCAATCTACGTCTACTCATGTCTACATGATGGCAGGAGGTGTGATCTACTGGAATGTAAATATGAGTATCATCTGCGTAGATGTGATAGTTGAGACCCTACTTGGACAGAATGTCAGCCAGTGGAGATGAATAGTAAATAGTAAAAATAATAAAGAGTATGGGACCCAGAACAGAACCTTGTGGAAAGCCATACTTTATAGGTCTTGGGGAAGACCTATGTGACCTCACAATGTGTCCTGTTGCTCAGGTAAGACTTTGTCCATGCCAGTGCACGGCCTCTAATATTGCATCTTGATTCTAATCTATCAAACAGTATTTTATAGTCAATGGTATCAAAGGCCGCAAAGATGTCGAGTAACAATAAGATAACAGACTTCCTTTTGTCTAGATCTCTTAGGATATTGTTTTCTACTCTGAGTAGGGTAATTACAGTGCTGTGGGACTGTATGCAGTACTTAGGGGGCCGGGTGAAGATTGTGAGGAGGGTTGGTTAGACGGGAGGCCCATTAGGGGTGAATTCTCACCAGAGCCATTTATTTGATAAATTATATGATGTGGTAGGGTATGCATATGAAGGGGGTTTTTGAAGGTAGGCGTACAAGGGATTTGATTTTCAAAGAAATAATATGGGACATTATTTTTTTAAAGTTCATTAAGAATACAAATGGGGTTTTCTATAATATTAAAATTAATATTTATATTTGTCATGAGAGATATTTGCATGGTTTTTGCAGAGTACAAAGGTAGAGGTATGAAAATTGGTTTTGGGAGGTTTATTGAGGTGGGTATTGGTTGTAAATTGGTTATATTCAGGTCTTTTGGTGGAATATTTAATGTTTGTTTTTGATTGCAGAGGTACAGAACCATTTTTATTTTCATTCAGAGAAAATATGCCATTAAGGAACGCACACAGACACAAAGGAGAAAGTATCTTATTGCTAATAAGATAAGTTTGGTTTGTTTGGGGTTTTACATCACTTTCAACATCATTTCAGTCATTTCATGATGAGACCTACTTGTAGCAGATATAGTGCTGCCTTGAATTGTCATGTCGCAGGTCCTTGACATGACAACCCATTCGGTCACAGATTTACAAGGACAACTGGTGAACCCTTTATGCACGGGCCTCAGCTCATATGTGACATTGTATCATGAATTAAATCTCGGCACGTCCGGGGATCGAATCCACGTCCTTTGGATCAATATAAAGGAACTGGTGCTAATAAGGTGGCGCTCTAACCAACTACAACATGACCCGGGTCCCTAAGATAAGTATTGTCCACGGTTTTCATATGCTGAAAGTAACAATTTTTTAAAATCCATCATAGGGTTGCTTTGTATTTTTAAAACTCATTATATGGTTGCTTTGTATTTTTCGATTTCAGCCCGTCCTTGCTGGACCACTTCACCTTTTCCACCAAGGGTCGGCAGACTGACATTCTCGTCTCCATTTTTGGTAGTCTGAACCTTAATTTGGAGGCCCAGGTCATCATGGAAATGGCGGATGTAAGCCACCTTTCCCAATTATTCTACCTGCAAGGTCTGGGGATATGACTGTTGTCTCTTCGGGGATACTCTTCCTCTTCTCATTAGCGGAAGGAGAGGAGGATTTTGAAGATTAGGTAGCAGGTATAGTGGTCGTGGCAGTCTCGTCCGGGAGAAGGACTGTTTCTCTCAGTAGATCGATCTTCGCCGCTTTCTCGGAAATGATTTTGAAAGGCAGTGATGGACGAGATGCTTGTCTCGTAGAAAAGAGGCAGTGACACATAATTCACTCCCGTAATCTTCAGCATGGATAGATGTCCGGTGACGGACAGCCATTTAGAGCGAATGATGGCATCCTTGCTAGGTGGTGGTGTAAGAGCTGTGACAGCCGGGCCCTTGGAGCCTATAAACTTGATGTTGGTGGTCAGGGCCCGGTAGCACGCCATGCCATTCAATCCCGGCGGGAAAGTACTCATGTCCGGGATGAGAAAGATATGATCAGCAGTGGCAATCCTGTTGGAACACCTAGCCACATGGTCTCATCGCTTCTAGTTTCATCGTCAGAAATATCCAGGGAAACATCACCGGGCTTCGGCATAATGTAACTATGACTTCGTCTCGTTCTGCCACCGCTTACTCTGATTTTGCAAGCACCGCCGCAATGGCGGCCTTCTCCAGCTCAGTAATTTTCAATATCTGTTCAAAGAGGCGAGAGTTGGTTGCATTTGTAGAGTTGTTGATAGTAGTGAGCCTGTCATGGGCATCTCGTAAAGTGGTCAGTTCACCACATTTAGTTTGAGAAAGCCTGGCAACGGGTGGAGTTTTTAGGTCCTCGCCACGTGCATCCCTTTTAGTTGTCCCGCTACGGAGGGCGGAATGGCAGGTTCTCCTTGTTGGCCATGGTGTTCACTGTTCAGTTTACGAGCCAAGAATGAAGTGAAATAACAGGTCAGTAATATATATATTGTGTGTAGCGTGAGGGAATAGAACAATACGTATGCAGGCTCGTGAAAAGCTGTGAAATTGAAATTGTCAGGAGTGGAGTAAGGTAATGTTAAAGATTAATGCTTCAATGAGTTTTGAACAGGTGCAGGGCTTGACATACGCACTGGCCCACTGGCCCAGTGGCACTGGCCCAGATCCTCTGTTCGGGCCAGTGAATGCTCTGCTGTAGTGGCCCAGTTGGGCAACCATATTTTTAGTCTTTTAGTGAACCAAACTATCTTGAATTTATTATTCTAATCCTCGATATATATCATATCACGATAGAAATCTGATTATCATCCTATTATCCTAAGAAACATCGGGCCACCATTTCTCATGCTTTGGTGGCCCAACTGGGCAACATTTTTCTCTTTATGTCAAGGCCTGAGGTGGCATATAAGTAATATTAATATGGTGAAAATCTTGCAAATATGCAGATAGTAATTTCTCAGGAGAAAGATTTATGAGGAGAGAAAGCGTACAATCATAGAAAACTGGGGGTCCACCAGTCAGGAACGTATTGTTAGAAATGTCAGGAAATGACCAGGGGTCTACTGTCCAGGGTTGATCCCGAAAATCCCCAATTATCACTCGCATATAGGTGGCGCTACGAATTTCGTGTGGGTCTGTAACTGACAGCTGATAACAAGAAATCACTATTTTGAAGATATCTTAAAAACTACACCATTTATCAGAAAACCGAAAACAGTTTTGAAATCAGTGAGATAATACGAAGATAATGGACAACTTTTGGAAGAAATGACTTCGAGATAAACAAAACTTAAGTGTCTTTGATGCTTAGTGAGGTAGTCACACCAAGCCAAGGTGATGAGTTGTTCATGTCCCTTCTGTCAGACAACCATACACTTTCACACCATTGTCATCCAAAATCATTTGAATTTTATGATCAAAGACCTTTTTTGTCATTGTTTCCCAGCTCAAGCTTTGAAGGGGAATTGTTTGTAGCCTTTGTGTCATCTAAAAATAGTAAAATTGTTGCTCCGAGGCTCTCAGGTGTCATGTCTTCCTGACAGCTCCATCCCGATTAACGATCATTTACGATAATAAATATTGTACAAGGAAATACATAACCAACATATTTAGATTCCTCGTGGAATTTTAATACAGATAACAATAAAGTTTGTTCAATTTTGTGGATTCTAGTCGAAATAAATGGGAAATCAGTGAGTGCTTCTCGGTACTGTTAATATTTGACTCACCAGAACGTGTGGCGACACCTAGTGGCCGACAGTGTATGACGTACGAGTTTGGAAAGGCAATTGGGGTAGATCAGGAGGTGCGATTTATGTGTCTAGATCAGGATTATTAGATCAGGAGAATGATCTAGGTTGGAGTTAGATAGTGATCTATGAAACTAGATCAGAACGCCTGGTGAGAGGCTGGGTGGAATTCCGTTGCCTCAGGCAGCAGACGATCACGGTAGCCATTGCCGTGCCTTCACAAAGACAGAAATCAACCACCGGAAGCTGGATCAGAAACTGCAGAGAATGGTCTTCCTATCGACTAGAATGCTGGTATGATCCTAGTTCAGGGTGGTGCGAAGAAGAAAAGCTATCTTAGCTATCAAGAGAGATCTCTTATTTCATAATCCTTGTGTTGTTCAGATACTGATAGGATTTTTTAGAGTGAGAAAATGTCCACTACAAGCCAAGAGTTAGCAAATCTTGGATAGTAAGTAGCAAGAAAGAGTATAAAATGTCTATATCGATCAGAGAAAAATGTTCACTACAAGCCATGATATTAGCAAGTCACAAGAAAGGGTAAAAAAAACATCTAAATTGCACTTGGGTCCTGGTGTGGGTTTCTCCTTTAGTTTATGGGCCCTCAACCCTGTTTTGAAATCTTCACATGTGAATTAGAAGCAGGATTGTTGGAAACTGGGTCAGCAACAAGTTCCCAACCCCACTTGATACCCATGAAGACCTGTCTCCATGGCAACCAAGGTTAATCAAGTGCTCATCCCAGCCACATCCAGCAGCTATTTATATTTTGTGTTGCAAATGAGATAACATAGGGATGCAGTGAAATAACTTTTAAAATCTGATGAGATTCAAGATCATCCTTGATCATCACTATACTTGGCAAATCTGTAGTGATGACTTTAAGAAGGATAGGAAAGTTAGAATGTTGGACAAATTATAAAATCACTTTTGCGAATCCCTATGATAGTGTGCTGGCTTGCTCAACAGGAGTTAATTAATTGAAGTCAAAGGCCCTTAGTGTAGTGACCTAAAAGAACCAGTGGGAGTGACAAGCATGCATGGTAGCTGGATAATAGTTATTCTTCCTTTGTGTCCTGGGCTGATAGGACATTGGCTCACCCAACATGCCACCCAGGATGATAATCCTTATCTGATAAAAATGCTTACAGAGGATGCTAACCACCAACCAACAGGAGACTGACATATGTAACACAAGCCTCACTCTGTTGCAGGTTTTTGCAAAGGAAATATTTAAACTGTAGGATATCTATATTTCCAGCCTTTATCCTAATCGAAATCCGATCTACTTGGACCATTCAGCATCTTGATTTTGAATATCAAGGAGACATCCATTCAAAGATAAATGCACTATATATTTATTTCAGGGTTGCTTGTTTTTAGGCTACCAGGCTGTGCACCGTTCATACCAGGAACTTTATAAACACATCACATGCAATTGAAAGGAATGTTTCATTTTTTTTTCTTTCAGGATTTGTCAATAAATAAGGTCACACACCTTTTAAGGAGATATGTACTAACATCATTCCTGTTTTATAAGATTTCAGGACTGTTTGTTTCCAGGTAAGGCCAATAATTGATAAAAGGGAAGGTCAGTGACCTTCCAGGTAATGCAATCATTAATAAAAAGGGAAAGTCAATGACCTTTTAACAGTTTTTGTACTGTTTGCAGAAGGGCGCCAGTGAAAAAATAAAGACGCATATTAAGCAAGGATAAACTCATTATAATACTTCAAGATCATATCTTAATTTTTTGTTTCTTTTCAGCATAAATTGATTACAAGCAAGGCCAGTGACCTTTTGCGAGTCTGTGCATGGTGTGTTCTTACAAAAGGTTTGATATGAAACATCAGATACCTTTGAAGGATGAACACATTGGTGTGTCAATTGTATTACTGTTTTCTTTCAGAAGAGTTTCTTAATAAGCAAGGTCAATAATATCATTCTTTTTTATTTAATAATTTTCTTGTAAACATGTCATATTTTTCATTTTATTATTATTTTCCTTTCAACATATTATGAGAGCAATTTTCAACTAAAAATAAAGATTTCACATGAAATTGCCTATTTGTAAGGTTACTATAAAAACTCTATTATTTTGTTGAATATGAATATGCATGTGTGAGGGATATAATCATAACATGCTTCCTGTTGAAAACTTAAACATCTGCTTGTTTTCAGTCTAAGGTCTTGCTTGGTTTATAATCAATATTGGTATATTTTCAAGAAATCACTTAATGATTCCCAAAAGAATATTCCATAAAAGCTGTGTTACATTAAGTCATGAAAGTCTTAAAGTATATCAGCATGAGGATTAAGCAGTGAAAGATTAAAGTCATTATCATTTCACACTGATTTGGGCAATGGTGTATGCAACCCCTCAAGACATGCCATTACCCTTCATGCTGGCCACGGGCCGTGGCGCAGTTGGTTAGAACGCCAGCTTATTAGCACCAGTTCCTCTGTGGTGTTCCAAAGGTAGTTGGTTCGAACCCCGGCCGTGCCGGGATTGAACTCATGATACAATACATGAGCTGTGGCCCGTGCCTAAAGGGTTAACCCGTTGTCCTTGTAAATCTGTGACCGGGTGAGTTGTCATGTCAAGGACCTGCGACATGACAATTCAGTAAGGCAGCACTATATCTGCTACAAGTAGGTCTCATCACGAAATGACTGAAATACTGTTGAAAGTGATGTAAAAACCCAAACAAACAAACAACCCCTTCATGCTTAGATACTGCACCATACCAATGTGAACACTGTTTATGTGGTGCACATGTGCAGCACTCATATAATATGTCAATGGAGGTGTTCAGCAGATGGTTATCAGCACAAAAATATTGTAATGATCATTGGCTAATGCCTCAGTCACATTTGCGCCGATTTCAGTAAAGATGCCCGGCCGATGGGTATTTTTTTACAAAATCGGCAGGCATTTCAGATTGCCGTGCGGGCACCGGGAGATCATTGGCCACAATTGGGCATCTTTAAGACGTCGGCCGGGTCATCGGGAACTTTTAGCTGCCACATAAAAGTTGCCGGCGTTTCCCTGATGTCTTATCAGCAAATATCATCTTAAAGTGCACGGCAGGGTCCCGGCAGGGTCCCGCAAGGACATCGGCAGATTATCTTAGGGCTGCCGGTGGCATCGTGCGGTGAAAATAGGATTATATTTATTTCATGTGTTCATATACCATCGTCAGATGATCGCACGGGCTCCCTGCGATATATCATAGACGTCTTTAGGATGTCTTTCAGACGTCTGCCAATGATAAAGACGTCTTTAGGATATCCTACAGACGTCTGTCAATGATCCAGACGTCTTTAAGATATCCTGCAGACGTCTGTGTCATTCAGTCTTGCACGTGCCGTGCGGTGCCCTTTAATAATGTGACCACAGCTACGGCATATCTCAGATTGTTGCTTATAAACTCCCCGGCGCCCGGCAGACTGTGAAGTTGGCCGAATTTTACTGCCCGGCCGGCGCCTGGTGCAAATGTGACTGAGGCATTAAAAACAGTATTTTAACCAATAAAATTCCAAATAGATAATGAATCATTTATAGTGAAATATTTATATTCTCTCTGAAAATTAACATATTTCATAAGATCCTGCATATCTAATCAATGATAAAGAATCTGTATATGACTCAAGGGAGGGACAGTCCAGTAATAAGGGAGAGGGTCACATAGTGGTGAGGGAGGGACAGTCCAGTAATAAGGGAAAGGGTTACATTGTGTTGAGTAATGGACAAATCAATGATATGAGGGAGGGGTCACATAGTAGTAGTGAGGGAGGGACAATCCAGTAATAAGGGAGAGGGTCACAGAGTGGTGAGGGAGGGACAGTCCAATAATAAGGGAGAGGGTCACATAGAAGTGAGGGAGTGACAGTCTAGTGATGAGGGAGAAATTGACATTGTGTTCAGGGATGGACAGTTCAGTGTTTAGGGAGAGGGTCACAGAATGGTGAGGGAGGGACTGTTCAATAATAAGGGAGAGGGTCACATAGTGGGGAGGGAGGGACATTCTAGTGATGTGGGAGAGGGTCGCATTGTGGTGAGTGAGGGACAGTTCAGTGGTCAGGGAGAGGGTCATATAGTGGTGAGGGATGGATATTCTAGTGATGAAGGAGAGGGTTATTTAGAATTGTGGGATGGACATTCTAGTGAGGGTGAGGGTAAGAAAGTCCATTGGTGAGGGAGAGGATTACATTGGTGAGGGAGAGGATCACATACTGGTGAGGGGTGGACAGTCCAGTGATGAGGGAGTGGATCATATAGTGGTGAGGGATAAACAGGCCAGTAGTGAAGGAGAGGATCACAGTGCACAGACCTTGACAGAACATTAATTAGGGATGGGTCTTTGCACAGAAGATGTTAAATTAATAATGGTTGCATGTAAAAGTGTCCCGCAGATAACAGGAAAAGTCTTTGTTTCAAGTGATTATGGTTAGAATGCTACACTGTGGAAACAATTAAGACACATATTGATGCAGTGTTAGGTTGCAGATTGTGGATATAGTACATTGACCACAGATGGGTGGTCAAAGAGGATATGGGAGGGGGGCAGAAGTGGAATTCAGGCAGGCCGCTGGTAAATTTAGATATCACAGGTGGCAGGGGATTAAACCCACTGAGTGAAATTTGTCAAAAGGCCCATTTTCCAAGTGGAGTTGGGCAGCACATATTGTTACCCACTAATGGAGAGTATCCGTCGTTGGGGGACGTGGACGGGGGATCAATACTCTACCAATAGATAGATACTCTAATCTGCTCTACTCTACCGTACTGTACTGTACAATAAGCATAGCTCGCTAACTCGCTGACTGTGAGTTGGGGCACGGATCCTAGCTACCCTATATACCCTCATGAAGGTGACAGGCAATAAGGACTGCAGACACAGGATATACACGACACAATAGTTACCTTTATTCGGTGCTGTGATTCCTCCTTGTCTGGCTAGGCCGGCATGGCAATGAGCGAGGCATGTGAACTACCCAAATGCATGATACTTATGAGATCCTATCTATACACAAAACACCCAAGTCTATGCAGTCACGATACTGAGAGTCGTGGATCTTCTGTGGCAAGTGGTCGCTCTATCTCCGTCTGTTCATCTCTGGTTCTGTTCTCCGAGGATCCAACGGTTGCGCGCCTCTTTTAAGGGGTCACTCCACGTCATCTGTGGGGGCTTGCCTACGTGGCTTCCTCACGCGTCATCGGATGGACTCGTCTTGCCTGCGTATCCAACATGGGCTCGTCTGTCTGCACATGATCTCTCAGAGTGGTGGTTATGGCGACTCATCAACCATCAATATCGTTCGTGAATGTCTATGAATGTCTATATATTTCCAAGAGTCTCTGGGTGTGTAATCTATATCCTACACTCGGCCCTCCTTCGACTAAACACGTCCTCGTGTTTCAGACGGGAGTACCAATCTATATCCTTAAACTCAATTCACAGAATACCTACTTTAACCAAAACGCCAATCGCTCATGTCAAAGTCCAGACTGAAACCAGACTTACAATAATAATACACAAATTACAACATCAAAGTTGACGTAACGAACGCAGTGTACATCTAGATAAAATACTACGCCCAGTTACAATAAGATACAAGCACAAAAACAGGAATTCACAGTAACACTTTTGTGAACACGGCACAACTTAACATTAAAATACAACAATCTTAACAATGAATTATTCTCGAAAGATTAATTTACAGAATCAATGATATGAGAACTTCACACAAGTTTAAGGTACAGAAGCGAACAAGAGTACGTTATTTTTAAAATTACTAAATCAATCACATGAGAACTTTACACAAGTTTACAACACAATAAAATTACAAAATCAATCACATGAGAACTTTACACAAGTTTACACAGTGTAGGATATAGATTACACTAGCGTAACACCCCCCACGGTCGCTAACAATAGATTCAACATTTCCCCAGTGGCACCAAATATCTTCAAAAAGACGTTCTGCCACCGAGACGGCCGACTGGTCAGGGAGAGGGAAGGCTTCAGGAAAACGTGTGAGAGCATCCTGAAAAACAAGAATGTATTTGTTGCCTCGATCCGTTTTAGGGAGTGGGCCGATAAGATCAGTGTGAACCCTCTGAAAGGGCATGAAACAGGAATAGTAAGGACATTGAGCGGTTGCGCAATTTTGGCATAGCCTTCAACAAACCTATGGTAGTAACATGACAAACCCAGGAAGGCCCTCACGTCCTTGCAAGAAGTGGGGACAGGATATTCGTCAACAGCTTTATTTTTAGATGGGTCAACTTCTATGCCATTCTTAGATATGATATGACCGAGGTATTTAACTTGTTTCCTGGCAAAGAAACATTTATCAGTGCGAAGCTTCAACTTAGCCTTACGAAAACGCGTAAAAACTCGAGTAAGGTCAGTCAAATGGCGCTCGAAAGAAGGGCTGTGAACGAGGACATCGTCCAAATATATGAGACAGAGGTCAGAGAGGCCTTGTAACACAGTTTCCATGAGACGTTGAAATGTTGGGGGTCCATTAATGACACCAAACAGGAGGCGTTTGTATTCGTAAAGCCCACGATGAGTGATGAAGGCAGTGAGCGGCCGAGAGTCAGGGTGAACGCTCACTTGGTGGAACCCGCCCATGAGGTCAAGTGTGCTTATGTGTGTTAATTTACGAGCTCCTAAACTGTCTAAGGTGTCCTGAATATGAGGCAGCGGAACGGAATCCGGCAAGGTGACCTCATTTAATTTTCGAAAGTCTATGCACATGCGATATGAAACAGTGCCATCCTGAGCCGGCTTTTCAACCAAAACGGCGGGCAAAGCCCACGGACTATTGGAAGGCCTAATGATATCTTTGTCTAAAAGACGCTGCACTTCTTTGTCTATAATGCCCCGTTGCTTGTACCCCGCACGATAGGGCCGTAGCTTAATGGGACTAACAGATCCTTTGAAGTAAATAGTATGCTGGACGACATTTGTATCACCAAACTCACCATCGCGGGTCGTGAAAATATCACTAAACGAAGAAATGAGACGTTTGAGGGAGTCTTTCTGACTGGAAGACAAGTCTGAATTTGTAAGGTCTATTTTGTGATGAGGGTTAGGATCAGCAGGAGAGGCTGATACAGGGGCTAGTTCTACATCATCCATATCTCCCGTCGGAGAAGCCCCCCATGCAAGGTCTAAAGTGGAAGTTCTTGTGGCTCTGAACCCAGAGGAATGGGATCAAAATATCCGACCGAAACACCTTTGGGTAATGTGACGGCATTATCAGCCATATTCATTAAACGTACAGGGACCCTCTGGTCGTCGTGAACGGTGGCAAAGACTCTCGCCATGGCAATCTCAGGGTAGGAGGGTAATTCACCATCCATAGTGCAGACCCCTAATATACCAGACATGTTGCTAGGTTTGAGGCGGGCATGAGTTATGTATTCAGACCTGGCTGGGATTCTAATTGTTTCTGACAACCGTAGCTCAGGTGTTAATTTGAAAGCAACCCCACGTTGTGCAAAATCAAGGACCACACCATAAGCTGTGAAAAAGTCACGGCCCAATATAACAGGGTATTGTAAATCAGGGACCACCTGAAAGCAAACATGGCACAATTGATCTCCCACAAATAAATCAAGATGAGTTTGAAAGTGGATAGGAACAGAGCTACCCTCCGCAACAACCACTATTTTGCTAGCTGAGACTTGTCATGAGAAGGAGTCGTCAGGGCAGAATTCACGTAAGGAGGCAAGAGTGATAATACTACGTTGGGCGCCTGTATCTAATAATGCATCAATGGAGCTAAACTTTGTCCTTGTCGCGATGCGACCATCAGGGGAAAGAGGGAAGAATTTAATATCATTGCCTAAAACAGTAGGGGGTTCTTTTGGTACAGAGGCGAGGCTAACAGATATCAGAGTCCTGTGGACTAAGATGGCTAGAGGACATCTCTGCAAAATAACAGTGAACCACGTTCAATATGTCTGGTTTACTTTGATTTATTGCAATATTAAACGAAGTACTACTCCTATCACGTGGCTTACGAGTCGGGACAGGAGTTAATAGTTTTCCTGCCGGTACTGGGGCCTACTGTCCTGTCGGGGCCCAGAACGACGTTGGTCATTGAAGGAAGGGCGGCCAGAATTATATCTGCCGTCGTTGCCTTGCCTGTTACCCAAATAAGGTCTATTCTGGAAAGGGCATTGGCTGTTCCTACCACTATTTTGATCATGTCAGCCCGCGGAGGAGCACGGGGAGCTTGGTTGCGGGAGGCACGAAATTTATCAGGGCAAGAAATAGACATGTGTGAATCCCGCCCGCAGAAGCTACAGTCATGGCGAGCTTTGCAGTCTCTGATCCAATGGCCGGAATTCCTACAGAAAAAGCAAAAAGAATCGCCTTCCTCGGGACGGCTACCAAGCCTATGAACCCCTTTTCCCACATCCGCGACCTCTTCGCGAATAGCAGCAAGGGTGGAGGACTGTTGCGCTAAAAACTGAGACGTGGACTCGGAGGGCAAATCTAAACCGTTTAGAGTGACTGATGAATCACTGGTCATCGTGCAAACCGTCTCAGCTAGTTTAATCTGCTCAATAGTGTCATCAAGTGTTTTAGGCGACTTTCCCACTACAAAAGCCTTAAGGTTAGGGAGGAGACCCCTGACTAATATTTTCTTTGTCTCCATGTCCTCCTTTTGCAACCTCTGGCACTGGCTCAGAACATCATTTATATAGGTTTCAGCAGATTCTTTCTTTTTCTGAATTCTAGCATCCAGCGATTGCTCAAGCAACCAAGCGTTTGTCTCGCTACCGAAAAATTTAATAAAAGCTGCATAGAAGGAATCCCAGGAGCTAGTGACATCTGCAGGCAGAGAAGTGTACCAAACGTCTGCCGCACCATGTAACAACATGCGACAAGCGGGAACCTTCAAGTCCTCTGGAGTATGTGAGAGTTGGGTGTAAGTAAGAAATTTGTTCATAAAACGGAGGGGATCATCTGTGGATCTACCAAAGAATGGGGGTGGGAGGAGTGATTTAGAGCCTTGCCTCTGGTGGTGAATTTTGTTGTCTTTAGATTGCGCATGTAACATTTCTACAATGTCAGTTTGAGCACCAGCTATATTAACTTTGCGCAGGTGGTCTATAATTTGATGGAACATCTCCTGTATATTCTCGTCTTCAGCCATCTCCACCGATGGGGATCGTGCACGATCATAGCCCGATTGATCAGAATCAGCAATTTAACAGGCACCTCAGAGATGGTGAAGGACTCTTGGTCGCTGTCCGCAACAAGGAAAGGACCAAATTGAACGTCTGAGTCGGAGTCAGACGAGATAGAAGCCCGTGGGCGAAGTGTGAGAGCTTCAGGCGGAGAAGTGCTACCTGAACTGGCAGACGTATGAGACAAAGGGGCTTTAATACCACTCAAAGAAGGGGAGGTGTGCACACCAGAGGAAGTGGTGAGGTCTAACACGGGAGGACTAGAGGGAGGTTCCACTCTCACGGAACCACTCACTTGGTCATTTCGTTTCTAGGGGGGATCTCGAAAAAGTAATTCTAACTCACCTTGATATGTAGAATCGTCTTCTGCTACCGGAGGATCGCGCACCACTTGCAGCTTGGTGGAAAGCTTTTTCGAAGATCTGAGCAGCATAGACTTATATTCAAGTAGCAGGGCGGTAGTCAGGATCTCCATACAGTATCAGCAACACTCAAAGCCATGGATCGATTCGGATATTCTCCACAATATTGTTACCCACTAATGGAGAGTATCCGTCGTTGGGGGACGTGGACGGGGGATCAATACTCTACCAATAGATAGATACTCTAATCTGCTCTACTCTACCGTACTGTACTGTACAATAAGCATAGCTCGCTAACTCGCTGACTGTGAGTTGGGGCACGGATCCTAGCTACCCTATATACCCTCATGAAGGTGACAGGCAATAAGGACTGCAGACACAGGATATACACGACACAATAGTTACCTTTATTCGGTGCTGTGATTCCTCCTTGTCTGGCTAGGCCGGCATGGCAATGAGCGAGGCATGTGAACTACCCAAATGCATGATACTTATGAGATCCTATCTATACACAAAACACCCAAGTCTATGCAGTCACGATACTGAGAGTCGTGGATCTTCTGTGGCAAGTGGTCGCTCTATCTCCATCTGTTCATCTCTGGTTCTGTTCTCCGAGGATCCAACGGTTGCGCGCCTCTTTTAAGGGGTCACTCCACGTCATCTGTGGGGGCTTGCCTACGTGGCTTCCTCACGCGTCATCAGATGGACTCGTCTTGCCTGCATATCCAACATGGGCTCGTCTGTCTGCACGTGATCTCTCAGAGTGGTGGTTATGGCGACTCATTAACCATCAATATCGTTCGTGATTGTCTATGAATGTCTATATATTTCCAAGAGTCTCTGGGTGTGTAATCTTTATCCTACAATATTTCATCATCACACACCATATTAAGGTCTTTTTGCAGATTTTTACAATTCAGTAAATTTAATTTCAGCATTCATGTGATCATTTTGTCTACCAATTTTGTTAAAAGATGTCTGAAACAGTCAACATTTCATTATGTCTTCATGTCTTATTGTGAAATAACTTTATACATAACTGTAAAACATTTATCATGATATGAATCTGAGAGATGTTGCCTGGTCACACAATCACATTGAAATATCAGCTCTATATGGCACATTATGAGTTATATAGATTTTGAATTATTTCTTTATTAAGACAGATCTCATAGATACCATTTTTCAGTAGTCGCACATAATTTTATACAGCCCATAATCTCTTGATTTGAAAGTGTCAGGTAATAGTCTGATGACAAAGTCCATCATTGTAAGAGAACCTATTGAAACTCAGCATTGGTCTGCTTGATGACTGCATTTGGAGAGTGGATTAGGGCCTACATATGACCCCAGCACCATACAGGAACAGTCTGTTTCATGTTTTGGCCTCCCTATAAGTGATTTTTCTGCTTGTCACCTATTTGGAATTTGTGAGGAATTGACTTACCTGTGCAGAAATTGGTGCTGCATACCTGATGGTTGACAGTATTGGCAGCATGTAAAAATTATATTCTAGCTTTGACAGTTTTGGCCAAGTCTTCCTCATGCTGTTCACAAATAGTGACAACACTTCTGTCAAAGTCCTTTGTTCTAACTGGTATTAATGCATACTCTTTAGCAGAATGATGCTATATGAAATACATTACAATAAACACTACATAAGCTATTCATTTCCTTATCATGGCCATAAAATAACTGCTTTACACCAACAGCAAGGACATAATGTTATTTCAGTGTGCAGGGAACCTTTAATCATACGAAAAACCTGAATGTATGGGAGGTGGCCATTTTGAGAGGTGACCATTTGAATTTATGCAAATTAGTTGGTGTTCCACTAAGTTGGTAGACTTTTTATATGTTCATCTGGGCAACATTCTGAGACAAATAACACCAAAATGGTTTCTGTTCTAATTTGTTCTGGGTCATTTCATATTTTGACTGGACTATGTGGGACATTCACATTAACACCACCAGGAATGATAAACGATCCATGTGAGATTCATCGCGAAACAGTGGGTATAAGTGGGTATAATTGGGTATAAGTGGCTTGCATTTTGATATAATCTTATTAATAACAATTATATTCACATTTATTTTTTCATGTGTTGTTTAAACTCAGGCTCTTGTTCAGTAAATTTCTAATAGCATCCCACATGAAATAACTTAGTCAAACCTTGATATAGTCAAAAGCTTGAATATTTCTCGGTTTTATCAGTGAGAAAATTGAATTGGGATGTTTTTTAAAACACTTTGAGTTAATATGAAGATTGAGGATTTACCAAATGTCCTTGTAAATCTGTGACCGTGTGGGTTGTCATGTCGAGGACCTGCGACATGACAATTAAGTGAAGCAGCACTATATCCTATATCTGCTACAAGTAAGTCACAATGACTAAAATAATGTTTGAAGTGATGTAAAGCCCAAATGAACAAATATATATATATATATATCAAACAATGGAAACTAGATTACATACCTGAAAAGCCAATATATCTTTAACTGCAGTGTATCACCTGTAACGTCTTATTTTATTTTACATTATACATTAAAGTAGGGCACAGTATGTATAGGATTCATCAAGTGTAACAGGGTAAAACTAGTACGATATCATACACATATTAGATAAATGCCAAATGTCCATAATACATTGAATATATTCTGCAAATGAGAGGTATAAAATAATATACACCTCAGATGCTAAATTAATCACTTTATTGACTTTCTTTGTCTTGGTTTCTTTGTCAGCTTTACGATGCAAGTCCAGTTCAAGTTAAATATACATTGTATGTCTGGACACACTACAAAATTCGGTTTACCCTTCAAGCTATTGTCGTACCATGCCGAGTGTAAGTCCAGTTCAAGTTAAATATACAGTGCATGTCTGGACAATATATAATTCAGTTCACCCTTCAACCTATTGTAGTACCTAGTTGAGCTCATAGACTGCATGTCAAGGACCTGCGACATGACAATTCAGTGAGGTAGTACCATATCTGCAACAAATAGGTCTCATCACGAAATGACTGAAATAATGTTGAAAGTGATGTAAAAACCCCAAACAATTACTAGAAATTTACTATGCGTAAACATGTTGTATTTCAATCAGTATATTATTTTGCATATTTCAGTTCAAGAAGAACAGTGTAAATATTGTTAAATATCTTAACATGTTTGTAAATATGTTGTTTATATAATATATATATACATCTTCACCTTGATATATTGGTCTATAGTATATATCAAAATATACTGCCGTATTGTAGTTGTAAATATATAAATGACGGATTTATAGGGTTGATGCCCATAATAAACTAACTTTATTTGAGAACAACTGATATCATTTAGGCGAAACAATATTTGCGCACTCTGTGTGCTGCGTGTTAAGTGATTGATAAGAGATAACACGATCACATGCCTTTTCTCAAGATTTTATGTATTGAGATTTTTATGTAATGAATATTGAATAATAAAATTTTATAATAACCATTATGATATCACATGCCATTTCTTAATTTAGAAATACAAATACATAACTCGAATGGTAATGGTCCGTTACATTGTCTGCAAATGTGTTGTCTACGACAGTTTTTGAAAGTGCATTTGAGAAGGTTAAAGTTGTTGCATACTTCCCCACTCGGTGCTTGCTTTGGTTTTTGTCCAGTTTCCCGCGCCTCCTGCCCCTTTGGCGACGACGCCGTGGCGGGAAAGGGGCAGTCAGAGGTGTGAAAGTGATAATAGCTCTTACACCGCAGACACCTTGGGGCGTTCGCTTTGACTGCTGTAGCATCGAGTTTAGAGAACACTAAGTGGGAGTCTACCCTGGCAAATCCACAGATGCCCTTGAAAGGGCAATTCTATGCCGCATGTCTAATATAGCGATGTTTGACCACGTGTATCTAGAGTCCCAGTCAATTATTAGTGCTTTATAATCTGACATTTGATCATACAGATAAAGTCTGTGAGCGTGAACCATAATCCTCTCATAACAAGTCCATGCTTCCAACCAGGTTTTCAAATCATATACCTTCCTGCGCTGTGACCTGTGCTTGTATTTAATGTCTCCTGCGCTATCTATATATAATTGTACATCTAGTGAGCTATCATTGTCTATGACCATGTTATGAAGAAAGTCTTGAATCTGAACGTACAGCACTTTTTATGGTTTTGTCGGATATGGTCTTGTCCCGGCAGAGGCTGCTCCAGTCTGTGTCATGTGGGACACTCCTTAGGCCTGCTATCCCTCCTGCGTGTGGCGTGGGTTGCACTGACTGGGGCCTGTATATAAGTATCTGGTTGCCAAGGCAAACATGGCAGTTGCCAGGGGGCTGCCGAGTGAGTGAATCCTCCTGCCACGTGACAAGCTGGCACAGTCTGTGCCAAAAAGTTCTCACCAGTCTGTGACATAATATTGCTCCCAGCCCTACCACTTATAACATTAGATAGGGCCATATGAGAGTCCACCATGTTTTTCATCTGGGCCTTAATTACCTGCATGTTGTCGCACAGCGTGGCCAGCTTCTTGTCCGTGCTGTCCGTGGTCCCGGGCGCTGTCAGCCTGCTGCAATCATCGAGAAACAGGTAGGTCTGGCTCAACCTGGGCTGGCTACACTCACCCCTGGCTGGGGTAGAGGATCCTGGACTCGGATTGGATCCTGGACTTGGATCGCTGCGGGCGCCTGGACTCGGCCCCTCTTCCTCGGACGAGGACTGGCTGTCTTCTCCCGATACCCCAGGCAGGGGAACTCGGGGTGGGTTCTGACATACACCCAACCCAGAAGGGCCGACATGGCCCTTCATGGGTTCACCGCAAGCCCGGCATCGGCGCTGGGTGGTCTGCTTCGGCATAGCTCCCTGAAACGTTCCTGAGGTCTGTACCAACGTGAATGGAGTCTTGGAAACGTTCAGGAGAGACTAATAGGCCGAGCCAGGGGAATGCAGCATCTTATATAGGTGCGCTTGCTTTGAAATTGCAATTAGCTGGGCGGCACGGCCTGACACTTGGAGTCACCCCCATACCTCGCTCCCTTTAAGCAACTTTATACCTATAAAGTCCTCATAACCATTATGATATCACATAATAATAATAATAAAATTTGTATAGCGCTGATACCAGACAAGTCTGTTCATAGCGCTGTGTTCAGGATGTGCATCCTGAAGAGATGGGTTTTCAGTCTACCCTTAAATGAGGTGACTGAGGTACTAGTCTTAAGATCACTAGGCAGGGAATTCCATAGTCTAGGGCCGACAGATGAAAAGGCCCTGTCACCCACTGTCCTTAGTCGGATCTTAGGAATCTGTAGGTAAGTGCCGTTGTTTGATCTTAGATCGCGTTCTCCTTGTTTGACTAGGAGTAGGTCACGCAGGTAAGGCGGCGCCTTACCATTTAGGGCCTTCCATGTCAAGAGGAGGATTTTAAAGTCAATTCTCACGTGAACCGGGAGCCAGTACAGTTCCTGCAGTTTTCCTGAAATGTGATCAAATTTCCTGATTTTTCCTACAACACGTGCTGCAGAGTTTTGGAGGTATTGTTGCTTCATGGTGTCTGACTTTGGAAGACCAGCAAGAAGGCCATTGCCATAGTCTAGGGTAGAGGTAACAAAGGCATGGGTAAGTGTTACAGCTGTTTTCTCGTCTAGACAATGTCTAATGGCAGACAGGTTCCTTATGTGGTAGTAGCTTTTCTTGCACAGATCTACTACTGACTCACTGGGAGCAATGTCAGAGCACCCAACCCTTATTGTATCTGGGTTACTGCTACTGGTGGCAGTATTATATCTGTCAGTACATATAAGCATTTCTGTCTTCCCATCGTTGATCTTCATCTTGTTTGATATAAGGAAGTTTCTGACCTCATTGGCACACTCCTCCAGTTTGTGTCTGCTTATATTAGCTTGATGGGGGGAAGTGTGGTCCACAGGGATGTAGATCTGGGTGTCATCAGCATAAATATGATAGCTCAGACCATATTTGGCTAAAATATCAGATAGGGGTGTCATATAAATGGTGAATAATATGGGACCCAGAACTGAGCCCTGTGGGACTCCATATTTTATAGGCTTGAGGCAGGACCTGTGAGTCCCTACCTTCACACACTGTTTCCTGTTGCTTAGATATGACCGAATCCAGGAGAGGGCATCACCTTTAACAAGACATCTAGCCTCCAATCTATCAAATAGGTCAGTGGTGTCAAAGGCAGCCGAGATAAAATAATTAAATTTTGGTTAAACATCACCCCACCAAAACTAAATAAGAAATCTTTAAGATACAGAAATTATAAAAAAATGTGCATCAACAATCTCAGGAGGGAGTTGGAATGGGAAAAATTACCACTAGGGACCCTTGTGTATTACTACGATACCAAGCTCACTTCTATTATGGATGAATATGCACCTTGTTAAGATGCACACGTGACTCAGAGGAAACCGGTTCCATGGATGAATGAGAATATAAAAAAGGAGCGATCTCTCAAGAGGCTATTGGAAAGAAAGATGAATAAATCTGGAAGCATCATAGACAAAGAAATATACAAAGCTCAAAAGAATAAATACAACTCATTGCTAAAATCATTGCAATCTGATTACTTTATACAATTAGTAAATGAGAACAAGAATGACCAGAAAAAAATATTAAGGGTGGTAAACAGGGTCATGCACAAGGAAAGAAACACCCCCTTGCCACAAGCAGACTCCGACATTAGACTCACAAATAAATTCAACAAATTCTTTCTGGGAAAAATTGAAAAAATTAGAACTACCATGGACATCAATGCAATCAATGAAGGCTTACCGCTAGATGTCGCTACATCAGAAACACAGCTCTTGGGTACTGATATCAATAATCAGTCACCAGGTAACACCACTGTCACAGATGAATCCCAAATCTTAAGGGAGTTTAAAAAACTAGAGATCAGTGATGTACAAAAACGAGTAAAGGTTGCTGCAAATAAATCGTGTGAACTTGACCCCATCCCAACATGGTTATTGCGTGAACTAATAGATGACCTACTACCAATAATCACTACCATCATAAACAAATCCCTAAATGAGGCAACTGTATCTGACAACATGAAAATTGCCATTATCACACCCCTACTGAAAAAATTAGGCCTCGAGTTAGTTGAATGCAACTATAGACCAGTCTCAAACCTAACCTATATCTCAAAAGTGCCGCACCTGGTTAGAAACAATCTTACCAGTCTGACAAATGTCAATCGGCTTATAAAGAATATCATAGCACTGAAACTGCACTGCTAAGAGTGCACAACGATATCCTAAGGGAGCTTGATGATAAAAAATCAGTTATTTTACTACTATTAGATTTATCAGCAGCTTTTGACACTATTGACCATCATATACTACTTAATCGATTACACACAAGATGTAACGTCCAAGGAAAGGCGTTATCATGGATCAGCTCATATTTGCATAATAGGAAACAATGTGTAAAATATGGAGTCCCACAGGGCTCGGTCTTGGGACCTATTCTTTTCTCAATCTATATGGCCCCACTAGCTGACATCTTAATTAGATGTGGACTAAACTACCACATATATGCAGACGATACGCAAATTTACATACCTGTAGACTATGCCTCCAAGAAACATGAAAAAATTAGCACGAAAAAACTGGAAGATTGTGTGGCTGAGGTCAGAAATTTCCAAGTAGCAAATAAAATGAAGATAAACGATGGAAAAACTGAAATGCTAGTATGTACTAGTAAAAAGAACAGAGGCAATGATTGTGACAGAAACCTCTCCCATTAAACATATTAAAACAATTTAATCTAATGTCTTATATGCTTCACATTATTTTATTTGTGTTTTTTTATTTTTTTATTATTGTATTATCTTATTTGCAAGCTTAAAAGTCACATGACAAGAAAATTGTGAAAATGTTTATATTGTGCCATAATATATTACAATACATGGACATTGCATTTCAACATGTTTTACACATTTTTATAAATGGAGTACAGAATTATAGTGGATCAAAGTGATTTGCTGGACACGCCCCTTTTTATGTGGGTCAAATCAGGGCTGCTGAGATTTTGCCGGAAGTGACGCATGTTCGCCCTTCATGTTCAAAACAAACCACTCCAAGCCAGTGAAAGTCTTGAGGGATTGTAATTTATAAGTAATAACATGAGTGTTGATAACATCTTTGAACCACTGGTGGCCTAGTTAGCACATGTGGATAGTAGGTCAGATCATATTTCACATCATAGTCACTTGGATTCTGCCTGTAGTGATGGGGAAGACAGGAATACAGCCAGCCTCCCAGTTGAGTTTGGCAAACTTACATCTGCCTCCTGAGATTATTCAGATCCTACAAGGGACTGACTGAACTATTCTTTATCATAATGTTATGGTCAAAGTCATTTCCTTGTTGAGAAAGAAATGTTGAAAGTTTAGTATCATTTTTACAGAATTTCTATTTTTATTCAAAATTCCTTTGTCTGTTTGTATATAAATACTGATATATGATTTAGTTGCGTACCCACTGACACGCAATGACAGACATTAAAAAAATACCAAACTAAACATTTCAAAAGGCCATTGAAATACAACTGCAGTGCATAAATAATATATAACCAGACCTCAAAATTTAGAAGTCAAAATAATTTCCAGCAATGAAACAGATCTAGAAATATGTGTTGAATGCTTTCAAAACATTTTTTTTCAATTATGTCAAACAAAGTTTAGCTCAACATTACTGAATATGAATAATATTCAACCAATTGATATTGTTACTGGTCATTGGTTAACAAATAAATAAATAGATTTTCAGTGTAAAAAAATATGGAAATATCAACTGAAAATAGTTCATAGATATTTTAAAAGTGTCATCTCAATGTTCCATTTACAGCTTGAAAACCCTTAAACTTCATGCCATAATGTTTAGGGCTAGCTTATAAGTGTCTTGAAACTGATAAGAGTAGAGCAGGCCATATTTCAGACACTATACCCAGTTAAGTCATGTTTGTTTATTTTCTTCAATTAAAGTAGGGATTGTGGGATGGGAAGCTGATGTAAATGCAAGTCTCTATTTTACAGCCTTAAGTTTTGCCATTAATCATATTTTCAATGGATGTTATTTGTGTAGAAAAAAGGACATCAGCTGTTATACATGTACAGACATAGGAGGAATATGTGTGCAGGAGATGCATGCGGGGCGCAATGACGTAGGCAGCCTGCTGACCCAGTTCTAGGTCAAGGGAGTAGGTTAATTACCCTGGGGGTTCAAAGATCTTAGATTATAGCTAAACTAAACATCAGACTGCACACAAAATTGTCAGATGTTTCTCAGACGTATGAAATCTAAAGATTTACCACTTAAAAAAATTCTTGTCATATGACTTTTAAATATATAACATTATATTGTATTTCTAAATTAAGAAATGGCATGAGCTCCCCTTTGAAACCAATAGGTTCAACCAACCTAAGGTACACACAATGGAACTGATGGAGGTATCTCTGCTGACTTAAGCCAAGAAGTTCACCTTCGTCACCATCTACAGACCTGAACCATCGGATGGGAATAGATATACCTACTCACAGTTCTATGATGAGTTCACTCAATTGGTAGCACATTATGGGTCATTTAGTCATGAGGTCATCTTCCTGGGTGACTACAACTTTCATGTCAATAAGCCAAATAAACCTGATGTCATAAAGTTCAATGACATTCTATCTACCTTTGACATGAACCAATGGGTACATGAACCGAACCATAAGCTGGGGAATACTCTTGATCTCATCATCACTTTCAAGGGGAACAAGTTTCTCAAGAGCCACCTGGTGGATGAGTACATATCTGATCATAAAATGATTAAGCTATACCTAGGTATCTCACCCCCCAGACCCCCCAAAAAATCAATCAAGTACAGGAACTTTAAGGGATAAGATCTTCAGTCCCTAAGGAACGACATCAAATCCCTAACTTATGCAACTGCATCATGGGAACACTTATCCTTGAGTGACATGGTGAATTACTATGATAAGAAACTCACATCAATCATGGATAAACATGCTCCGATCAAGTTTGCCAAGGTCACTCAGCGCAAACCTGTACCCTGGATGAGTGATCAATTAAAGCTGGAAAGATCTCTCAAGAGGAGGCTTGAGAGGAAAATGAACAAAACTGGTTCTCACATTGATAAGGAAATGTATAACTCTCAGAGAAATAAATACAATTCCATGTTGAAATCATCTCAATCTGCATATTTCTCCAACTTGGTTGAGGAAAACAAGCATGACCCTAAAAAAACTTTTCAGAGTCATTGATACAGTCATGCACAAGAAAAAGGACTTACCAATGCCCCAATCTGACTGTGAGGTCACTCAAGCTGAGAAGTTCAACACATTCTTTCTTGAAAAAATTGAAATGTTTCGCCTGGACATTGATAATGCTCCACCCTGCTCAATTGCGCCACCAGGTGACACTGCGAACAATGAGAATGCAGTAAGTACATCATGGCTTGAGAGGTTCACCCCCCTAACCATAGATGATGTGCGAAAATTAGTGAAAAGGTCTGCAACGAAGTCATGTGAGCTGGATCCTATCCTGCCATCATGAATAAATCACTACTGGAACCAGCAGTATCTGAAAATATGAAAATAACCATCATAACACCCCTGCTGAAGAAACTTGGCCTTGAACTGATTGAGAAAAATTACAGACCTGTTTCCAACCTGACATACATCTCTAAGTTTACAGAGAGGGCAGTAGCAGACCAATTATCTGGTAAGGAATGGCCTTACCGACAAATTTCAATCAGCCTACAAGGAATATCATAGAACTGAGACCCCTTTATTGAAGGTGCAAAATGATATCTTGCGTGACCTAGACGATAGGAGGTCAGTTATTCTGTTGTTGCTAGACCTCTCGGCTGCCTTTGTCACCATTGACCACCAATCCTATTTGATCGATTGGAGGCTAGATGTCTTGTTAAAGGTGATGCCCTCTCCTGGATTCGGTCATATCTAAGCAACAGGAAACAGTGTGTGAAGGTAGGACTCACAAGTCCTGCCTCAAGCCTATAAAATATGGAGTCCCACAGGGCCCAGTTCTGCGTCCCATATTATTCACCATTTATATGACACCCCTATCTGATATTTTAGCCAAATATGGTCTGAGCTGTCATATTTATGCTGATGACACCCAGATCTACATCCCTGTGGACCCCACTTCCCCCCATCAAGCTGATATAAGCAGACACAAACTGGAGGAGTGTGCCAATGAAGTCAGAAACTTCCTTATATCAAACAAGATGAAGATCAACGATGGGAAGACAGAAATGCTTATATGTACTGACAGATATAATACTGCCACCAGTAGCAGTAACCCAGATACAATAAGGGTTGGGTGCTCTGACATTGCTCCCAGTGAGTCAGTAGTAGATCTGGGCATAACCTTTGACTCTAATATGGACATGAAGGCCCAGATTAGGAAAATATGCAAGAAAGGCTACTACCACATAAGGAACCTGTCTGCCATTAGACATTGTCTAGACGAGAAAACAGCTGTAACACTTGCCTTTGTTCCATGCCTTTGTTCCTCTACCCTAGACTATGGCAATGGCCTTCTTGCTGGTCTTCCAAAGTCAGACACCATGCCTTACCTGCGTGACCTACTCCTAGTCAAACAAGGAGAACGCGATCTTAGATCAAACGACAGCACTTACCTACAGATTCCTAAGACCCGACTAAGGACAGTGGGTGACAGGGCCTTTTCATCTGTCGGCCCTAGACTATGGAATTCCCTGTCTAGTGATCTTAAGACTAGTACCTCAGTCACCTCTATTAGTAATCTTTGTCCATTTAAATATTACCATATATTTGGTGAATATAGACCTAGTTGTACCCTGGGGGTGTTGGTGCGGGGGTGTTAGGCCGTTGGTTACATGCATGGACCTAATAGCAGTGAGATATACATGAGTGGTGCTATGGGCCAGTCCCTGCCTGCCTTTACCTGTAAGTGAGCCTGTATAAGCTATTAATCTCAGAACTGTAAGCTCATCGGCGGGCATGGGGAGAAGACCATATTGGTTGCAGAACATGGCTTGGGCAGAGCTGTAAGTGCTCCAGGTGTTTGGCCTAAGACCGTTGTCTCCTGTCCAATTCTACAAAGTATATAAAAAAGGCAAAGAAAAATGGTGAACAATGTATCCAGTGAGTTAAAAAAGATGACATGTCGCTACGTCGCCTGCGGGCTAACGGGCGCCTGCGTAGCAGGGTCCCTGCAGAGTGACTCTTATAAGAGTCCAACCAGCTATGGTGTCTATAACTATCCCAAGAAATTCCAGGACCTTAGAGCCATGTGAGATATCTCCAGGACTATATCCAGGGATTTCTTGCATGCCGACTTTCTGCCATCAATGCACATTGTATCATCCAGGTAGTGGCTCGTGTCCCTGGATGCTCCACGCTTCTTATATATAAATTCCAGGGTGGATGCAAAGTCATCAAATAGCCTGGGGGCACTACGCAGGCCAAGCGACAGGCAAGCCATTTGAAAAAATTCATCATTTCCATCATCGTCCGGCCACATAAAACCTAAGAGATGCCTGTGGCTGGGATGAATCTTGATACTCTGGAAGGCATTAGCCAAGTCCGTCTTGGCCAGCCAGGGGTCACTGTATTGTTGGATGTGGCACACAGCATCATCAACGGTAGCATAAATTAAAGAGTACCTATTAATTGACCAGCCCGGTGGCCAGGAGAGATCATGGATCACACAGATTTTTTATTTGTCTTTTCTCGAGAAGGCCCCTAACGGTGAGACCCTAAAATTAGTCTAAGAGGACCTTCAACTTTACCTAATGCTACATTGTCCCGGACAAACTTAGATACTTCTGATTTAAATAATAAACTGGACTGCCAGTTGGGGGAAATCCTCTTATACTGCTTACCTGTGTAGCCTAGCTCCACGCCTACGCAGGCACTAGTGTAAAGCTTGCTGGCTAACACCCTATCGGGGAAGGCCTGCAGCCAGTGATGGCAGAACTCAGGTTTGAGAAATGAGTTTGACGCCACCGGCTGGCATTTGGTATCAAATGGGAGGGTACCTTTACATTGCCTACAGGCGTGAAGGCGGCGACAGCCCTTGAAGTTACACTTCAGAGTCTGGTAGTTATTACAGATTTCATTCTGTACCTGGCGTGTCTTGCTGGATTCAAGCATCGGCGGGGTATAGCCCACCGACGCCGCCCTGGGAAAGGGGCAATCCGCCTGCCTAACGTGGTCAACAGACATGCAACGTCGGCATGTCTGGACGTTGGCTTTAACTGCTGTCGTGTCAAGCATAGTATAAACAAAATGAGGATTTATCTTGCTAAATTCTAATCTATTCCTCATATCCAAGGTCGCAATGTTATACCATTTATAACATTTTCCCGAGACGTTATCTGCCTGCGATAGTCCGCCATTTGGTCATTAATAAATAACCCATGTTGATGGACCATCAATCTCTCATATTCCCTCCCAAGCCTCCAACCAACTAGACAAATCAAAAACCCGCCTGGGTTGTCTCTTCTGGTGGTAGGCCATTACCATGGAACTCTATGAGGCAAATCCACCACGTTTTCCACCTACTTCAGCCATTTTTAAGCTGGCCCATTGGGAGTATTATTACTGATAAAAATTTGACTGGGACCTAACATCTGGCACCGGACTACTTTTTCTGACTGACATTTGAATGGATATATATAATTTTACAGAAATAATGACATACATAATGTACTATATCAAGCATTTAATTTGATTTGCTCCCACAGCAAATTGATGGGCCATAATCACAGACGTTTAATCACATTCACCCATTGATTAACCAGTCAACCATTTGACTTGAACTTTTGGCGCCAAAACATGCTATGTGCAACCGCATATAAATCCACAAAAAGTAGTCCCGAGAATATTTAATAAACAACAAGTAGATTTACTTCAAAATACGTTTTGACATTTGAATTAGGCAATGAGCTTGAGTCATACATCATTTTTGTAATTAGCAAGAGTATATAACAGAATTTACATGACATGTCCCAGGCGTAGTGATATTGACCTACTTCTGGGTGTGAGTTCAACATCCTGTTCTAATTCAAAACAAGTATGATTGCTCTTCTCATAGTTTAGCTTATTCTTCACCGATTTTGAAAATTAAAAAAAAGGAGGAACTTATTTTTTATGCAGCTTTCATGTGGAGTCTGTCAAGTGATCATTAATCCTATATTTTTAAACAAATTAACTGGCAGTCAGATCTCTTAACAGTGACTATCTGTGTGATAAGTAAAAGTGTACACACAAAATTAACTGGAGAACCACAGGGGTTTGGTTGGTGGTTACCCCAAGTCAAGGCAAGCCCAACTAGGGAAGACTGCCTCATGGCTGTCCCTGGTAATGCGATAGCCCCGGTGTTATCCATGTATGATTCGATGCTATTGATGTTTTCAGATGGCATGTGCAAATTCTGTAAAAAGTCATCAATATGGATAAGCTCACCCTGTAATGCAGCTTTGACAGTCTTTTTGGGGGTGCTCTGTACTTTACATAACTTGGAGAAATCTGTTATGCTGTCGACATTGGTCAAGCCTGGAACCGGCCCGCCCAACTGTGGGGGTGTATGCGCTGACGGTGGTGTGGTCAACCTTGGTATGAGGACCGCTTCTTGAGACTGCCAGGATGGCCTTTAGTGCACTGCTGCTCCCTGGTGGATGCCCGCCGGGTTAGCGATGTTCTGCACTGGCTGCATTGGGTATGCAGTAGGCTGGATACTTGGGCCCCCTCCTAGCCAGTCTTACACAGGTCCTGGTGAGAGCAAAGCATAACAGAAACTTGAGATACTAAATTAGAAATGTCACTCACATTGTTCACACTCACATTGTTCATATGTTGACTATCGTCTTGAAACCCTACTGCAGGGGTGGTGGCTGCCGGAAAACTTGCTGGGGTACCAAGTGGTAGCCTTGCTGGGATCACATTAGCTGTGTCGATGGTAGACATACCCTCTGGTGGGTTCAGCTCCCAGTGGTTGGCTGGTCTCGCCAGTGGTCCCCTTTGTGCAGTTCCCTACGCCGATGGGACCCTCGTGACCTTTGGCCGGCTCTCCACATGCCCTGCATGTCCTTTCCCTGGTAGACATGGTCAGGGAAGGACACCTGCAAGTCTATAAAGAGTCTATCTAGGTCTATAAAGTTCACAATGATAACACAGTCTATGATATGACAAGCCTACAGCACATACACAATACCTGAGGCGACGAGACAGGAGACACACACACTACACGGTCAAGGGACGGTCGACGATACACAAGACAGACAGGACGAGACACATCTGGACGGACTAGACATGATCCTGCTGCTTACACCGCTCATGCCATGAGGGTTCTGGACGTGAACCCGCTACCCTGTCTTCTTTTCCGGCACATACCTTACGTCTTCGGCTGGTCAGTGCTGGAACGTCTGATGAGTGCGGTGGTCAGCAACAGAATGACTTTGAGTCCACAAGCCCACCAAAGCTTGAGTCCCTCACGTGACCATGCGCCATTGCTAGGTTACTGTGCACCCCTACTGGGTGTGACTCCTGACTAATGCGACACCTAACGGCTCCCAGCTTTAACCCCCCTTATTCATAAGCTAATATTATGACCTGTTTGCAGTTAAGTATCTTCACAAATATATTTCCCTCTGAAAGAACTGCATAGATCTAATTGATTTCTTTGATGCAGTTGCTGCGGAAACATAAATGGTAGAAGGGCCAAAGCCTTGGTCTGCCTTAGTGCTCTTACTACTAAGGTATGTTATGTACCTTAATATAGTTGACTCAGAAGCTGGCATCGTCATTAGCCCATAACATTTACAATAACTGAGAAACTTGCCCTGGGCTGAACTATATGTTTGCCTTGTGGTGGACTGCAATCCATTCTGTATGAGTACAGATATCTCACGTCCAGGCCTAGAACAAGTAAATATATACAACATGGTTACTCAAATGATTAGGTTACCAAACTGGCTATACATGGATTATATACAACTATAAATACATATAATTTGATTATCCACCAGAACATACATAAAATTTACTTGACTAACATGAATATGAACATGGAGCCTGACAAAATACCCATTCTTACAAAGGGCTAGCAAAACATGGGGTATAAGCTCTGACTATTTACAAAATCTGACCCATGTTACAAAGGTATCATGATGCATCATGCAATATGTATTTTTTTGCTTTTTGTTTGCTTGGGTTTATACATCACAATATATACAACATTATTTCAGTCATTTTGTGATGAGACCTACTTGTAGCAGATATAGTGCTGCCTCACTGAATTATCATGTCATAGTTCGCCAATGCCCATGGCCTGTGCAATATGTACATAGATAAATTATTAGTCATATGTATATAGATAAATTAGTAGTCATATATTATTGGCATGAGCACAGTTATGTGAACATCGCTGCCAGGTTATAGTGACCTGAACCTATGCATGTCCGGCCTACTGAATGCATCAGCAAATGAGTTATAATGAGTCTCTACATGGAATGCCTTGTAATCAATTTGAAATATGCTTGTGTAGAGGTACAGTGAGTAAATTATGTGAGGGTGCATCATTGATACAGTACATGACAGCAATATTGTCAAAATTCATTGTAACCTTTTTGTTTACCAGTCTTGGCCCATAGGTGGCTATTGCCATCACCACTGCATCCAACTCCCTCCATGCAATGCTCATGCCTCTCATCCACTCCTATTCTTATAACTGATGCCTATAGCAACGTCTGCTGCATCTGTGAATAGGATCTCAGCATGTTCCATGCACCACACAGTTGGAAACCAGCATATTTCGTTGTGTAGTCAGACACCTTCTCCACCATTCCACATCAAGCAATGCTTGCCTAGACAATCTAACCTTATGATGAAGGTGCTTTGGGCCCTTAGCCAAATGAATGAGATGTCTTGCAAATATGCTACCATCTGAGACTACTTTTGAACAAAAGCTTAGTTTACTTATCAAGGATAACAACTCATGCATAGTTGCATAACATCTACCTAAAAAGGAGTCAAGCTCACGTGTCATCTCCTGTATGTCTTCATCAGAAATGCTGAGCTGCTCTTTTTGGGAATCAATGCTTATACCTAAAAACTATAGCCTTTGTGTGGAGCCCATAGTTTTCACCTACTGGAAACTAAATTTTAATCTCAAAAGATTGGTAACAGCCGTCTACAGAGGGTGACAGGGTCAGGATGTCGTCCAGATAATGGATGCTGTCGCCTGCCACACCAATTTTTTTATATATGTACTATAACCCAACAGCAAAGAGACAATGAGTGCTAGTGAGCCCAAAGGGAAGACAATGCACTTAATGGAGAAATATTGGGGTGTGGTTCCTGCCCAGCGCCAGATTGTTTTTTAAGCAAATTGCCTATTGGAATGGTCCATTAAATGTTCTCTCCAGAAGTCGGGTTGGAGACACGTGTTTGATCTTTGCTTGATGCATGTTTCGAATGGCTATGGTCCTTGATACTGGTGACAGCAGTGTTGTCTCCTGCATAACCTAATGGTACACTTGAGCATGTCTTATTGCAGATTTCTGCATTAACTTGCTGACGCATCATCTGACCAGGTTCACATGCTGTCAGGGCCACAGGCCGTGGTGCAGTTGGTTAGAGCGCCAGCTTATTAGCACCAGTTCCTCTGTGGTGATCCAAGGGTTGTGGGTTCAAACCCCGGCCATGCCGAGATTGAACTCATGATACAATTTTCTATATGAGCTGAGGCCTGTGCCAAAGAGGTTAACCTGTTGTCCTTGTAAATCTGTTACGAATTCAGTGAGGCAGCACTATATCTGCTACAAGTAGATTTCATCAATAAATGACTGAAATGATATTGAAAGTGATGTAAAATCCCAAACAAACAAACAAACACATGCCATCGGCCACTGTACTGACGACGAGTGGTGTAAAGGGGCATTCCCCTACTAGCGCATGATCATAAGACTTGCACCTCGGACAACGGGGAACATTAGCCTTGACTGATGTAGCTTTTCAGGGATGGTCTTGTCCTTTCATGGGCTGGAAACTCTAAATGTACGCAGTATTGTACAGGCTGTTGCACAGGTGGTTGCCGGTATGCCAGTGAGCTGTGCTTGGCATACTAGTGCAGATGAGCATTCCCTGGTTGCCATGGTTTGCGGTGGCCCCGACCATGGTTGACTTGCTAGCCATGATACTTGTGTGTGAGAATTATTTGTAGATAATTGAGTTAAAACTCTTTTTACTAAATAATCTCACCCGTTTCAGTTTCAGTATTGGTAGATTGGTAGATAATTACAATATTACTGTTTATATAGAAAGCCAACTGAGAATATTAATTCACATTTAGTCCTGTTATTTTTATTGTACAGACACTATTCCAAAACCTATACTGGCTTGTTTCCAGTTTCCAGTGACAGATAGGGGTACACTGTTAATTTGCTCAAGATAGGCTTACTTGGGCCAGAACTGTTTGAGGTAGAGCTATTGTCTGGTAGGCCAAGCTTTGTGCACTGACAACCCGGATTAACCTGGCAAATGATGTGGGTCTTAAGTTTCAAAATATTCACTGTTCACTCAATATTTCTCACCAAGGGGGCCACGGGCCGTGGCGCAGTTGGTTAGAGCACCAGCTTATTAGCACCAGTTCCTCTGTGGTGATCCAAAGGTCGTGGATTCGAATCCCGGCCGTGCCGAGATTGAACTCATGACACAATTTCACACATGAGCTGAGGCCCGTGCCTAAAAGGTTAACCCGTTGTCCTTGTAAATCTGTGACCGGGTGGGTTGTATGTCATGTCAAGGACCTACGACATGACAATTCAGTGAGGCAGCACTATATCTGCTACAAGTAGGTCTCATCACGAAATGACTGAAATAATGTTGAAAATGATGTAAAACCCCAAACAAACAAACAAAATTTCACTGTTCACTCAATATTTCTCACCAGGAAATATTTCAGCTTCAGTATAGGTATCAAAATTAATTTTATATTCAGTGGAGAAATACTATTAGACTTTTGCTTTGTATATGTAATTCAATATTATACGCACCTGGTATATATACGTTATATACTTATCCAACGATGGTGCTGTCTTCAACTTAAACAAGGATTTGAAGGTGTTAATTAGGAGCTCAGGCTAGATAATCAGGACTGCTTGACAGGCAGGCAGGCCCCCTATATAGTGTGCATACTATCAGAATGTTATTTTAGTGATATGTGCTGTTCTTTGCTAATGGTAGCCTCTGCTCTTCTATCAGCTAAAGTCCTCTCGTGTCCTGGTGTTTCTTGGTCCTAGTCCTTTACTGGTGTCGTCCCCAGATGTGGTGGGGAGTTGGGAGGTCCGCCTGTGGTTGGCGGTGGATTCTGACATACACCCCTGCCAGGAGGCCCAACGTGGCAATTCATTGGCATACCACATGCCCTGTAGCACCTCTGTGTGCTCTGTTCAGGCATCTTTGGATGCAAGAGCTTACAGCAAAGCAAGCCCAGCATAAGGGAACAAAATACGAGTTTGCTTGCTTGTGGAGCGGAGACCAGCCGGATGGCGGTTAAAAACGTCTGTGTTCCTTTCCTGGTGGTTAGCGGAGACTGAATGTGCGAAAACTGCCCGGAAAGGCTTTTATAGGCTGGCAGTGAAGAACTGCCACCTGTCTCATGCTGGGCGTAATGCCTCCTCCTTTAACCATCTTTACTTTAAGTCCCCTTATTCTTTATGAATGATAATTGTGATGCATAATTGTTGGTATTGCCAGCAGATCTGTGTTTTGCTTGATAAGAGTGATGTAAAAATATTTACTCCAATTCTTGAGGTCACCTCGATGTGGTGCCCTCTATATCAAAATATCATGATCTTACCAGTGTATGCATAAACACAGCCCATTTAGACGTATGCATTCCTCTCATTTTAAGCAATAGAAGCCTGAACAACCAACGTCTTTATCGGCGGTATGTGCCTCAAAAACATGTTGGATGGTTGCAAGAGAACTTATTCGGAAATCCCAAAACCTACTAGCACTAAATCTCATGAAGAGAATATCTGGAGTAGTTTCTGACACCACAAGGCAGCATTCAACAAACCTGAATATCTTATGAAATTCGGAAAAAATATATTTTTGCTGTCCATATAATCGAGGCCTATAGAACATCACCTATAGAACTTATAGAACACACATATCTTACACACTCCATGAGCTAAATAAATAACCAATTCATTCTGAAGAGTTTCATGCATTATACCTAGAATTAGATCATGTGGAGAACTTTCCACATCGGACATTTTCAATATTTTCTAATTCTCTGAAACCTCGATTGCTTGGAAAATCCTTTTATTTACAAATTCCTCGAACGACATCATAGAAGATAAAGAAATTTATTTTTATTTGACTCCCAGTCATGCTGATGTCCATAGAAATAAAGTTGCTGACCAAAATGCCAAAGCAGTGTCAGATAAACGACATGGTTACAAGTTGCATAAAATCATAGCTGTTCTTGGTCAAATTAAAGGTACGTGTAGGAAGACGCAGAGGGAAGAGTCGGTTTTAAGTTGAATTGGAATAGGGCATAGTCAATTAACACATTGCTGTCTTCTTGAAGGCAAAGTCTATCGATTAGTAAAGCTGACATTTATATACCGCTGATTCCAGACAATGTCTGCTCATAGCGGTTGATAGTAACTGGCCGGGATTCGAACCGGGAATCCCCGGATCTCAAGGTGAATACTCTGCCAATTGAGCTATTTCGGCCAGGTGACATTAAGAATGAAGTGTATCGATTTTGATTAAGTCTATCGATTTTGATTAGGTGTATCGATTTTGATATTATACGGACTCCATTCACATATGTTGTTTGATACTGTAGATACGTCTGTGATAGTATCATTCTTTAATCACATAAGGGCAGGGCTCTTGTTTATTTCAGTCATTGGCTTATTTATCAAGAACTGCAACACATCGTACTAAAATAAAGTTCTAAACAAAGTATACATATATATATTACATTTTATTGACGTAATGTAAATGATAGGTAAGGTAGATACCTGTTGTCTACATATTGTATTAATTTGACACTTACATTTTGCATTTTAATCAAAATGACTTGATTAATATATTTACTTGATTGATATATTTACTGGCACTGAATGACCTCATTGTGTTGATGTGCCGAAAAACAATCATTTATTCATTCATTCATTTCATTAATTCATTATATAGTTATTAGATATAACCCCAATATGAGGATTTGACGTGCATATTGCTTAAATAAAACCCCAATAAGATCTCAAGATTTAGTCATGGATCTTTAACTTCGACTACATTGTTCATGAGGCCAAACTTGATCATGTATATGTCCTATGTTTGCAACACCAAAAAAAACAAATCAATTCTATATGTTCTTGCATGCACATCGCTCGATTAAAACCCAAATATGAAGATTTCATCTTTGTTTTGTGTATAATGTCTGAGCTCCGAAAATCCACCAGATGGCAGCATCAACAGAAATGAGAACTCAGAGAGAAATCTGGTGAAAACGACACATAGAGATGTGATATGCCTGGCGAAACACTTTTTTTATTTTTACTTACATGTGTCTTAATTACAAATTATGTATTAACTATGTCTCAATGTCCTCCATGGCCCAACTATATCGTAACCCTAAATTCCCTAAATTAGGCACGAGTTATGGATGGCTGGGATAATGTGTCTAATTGAGCCTTATTATCTTTTTAAACAAAAGGGGTTATTGTCTTTTTAAACAAACATTTTTTTTTTTAGAAAATCGTGATGTGTATACTTAAATCTCGAATATACATTATGCATATAACTTCAATATGAGGTCTTAATAAGATACTTCAGTACTGATTCCATATCTTTTCTGATACTTATCTTTTACCTTTGAATCGATAAATAGGAAAAACACCTCCCCAGTTTATTCTGTGGGTAAGGAAAATAGAGTAGAGCACACAATTTTTTTTTCTGTCTTTTTTCCAACAAAATATGAATTTAATTCAGAATTTATTTGACAATGTGAAACAACAAAAACCTAAATTTGCAAAATATATGAATTATTTAAAATTGATTATGTGGAGTCCTGTCACCTGATTATAATAGGCCCAAGTGCTAAACAAATATTGTAAGCTGAGATAAAACATCATTGTCCTCTTTATACTATTCATCCAAGACTCATGGATTATTCATCTCATCTAAATTACAAGCTGGTAGGTAAAAAGAATTAGTTAAGCAATAATAACTTCTTTAGGAAATATTATGTCCAAAAGTGCCAGACATAGTCTGAAATAGCGCTATACAAACATTGATTATTACTCTGTGGAGATGACAATTGACTGAATTCAGTCATGATATGTTTTGAGGTAGATAATATGTTGAAGATGAACTGTTGAATGAAAAGTCAAGCTATTGCAAAGTAATGAGGGATTAGAATTGTTTCAGACTGTCATATTGGTATGGATGAATCGGATGAATCCAGAGCTGTCTCCAAAGTGCAAGGTATACTACAGGAGAGGTATGTAAGAAGAAAGGAAAACCCAACTTTACTTGGATATCATGACAACAACAATATCAAGCTGGACGACTATCATATTGAATCCGTAATCGGACAACACCAACAGGAGAATTGTGGCAATGATATAGACATGATTGACATCAAATTACACAAGAAAGTCATATTTCAGTCTGAAACAGGACAGGGAAGGAGCACACTTTTTTCAACGTTGTGTTTGGAGTGGGCAAATAAGAAAAGCAATAATTCATTCTTGTCTGATGTAAAATTGTTGTTTCATGTTCCTCTTCGACATTTGTATAAAGATCCTGTTTCAATGATAGATCTTATTGATCAATCTGGATTGATTTCACGAGAGGAGTTGACTAATAGTGAGCAAGAGGATCTGGTGAAATACATAGCTCATCACCCAGACAGTGTCTTATTCGTGCTTGATGGTTTGGATCAACTGAGAGTAAACCTGCACAGCGCAGTCTTAAGATTTTGGAAAAGTACATTTCTGGCTGAGATACCAATAATCATGACAATAACTCCTCAATTTCAGAAGATCTTACAAATGCACTCAATTGTGGAATGCTGCTATGAGTTAAAGGGTCTGAAACAAACAGAATATTTGAAAACATTAAATCGGAAAAAAGACATCCTATGTTCAGATAGATTACTTGCAACGATCCAGGAATGCAATGAAGCTATTTTGAGAAATCCTACTTTTCTAACATTGTTATGTATGGATAATGACCTCGGGAACAATTCCCCATTGACAAGGACTTCTATCATGAAAAAATCAATTCTCATTTGGATAAAAATCTCTCTATTAAAACCTGAACAAAGTGTGAGGTTTGACAGCATCGATCAACTTCCAGAAAATGTGAAAGATGCATTGCTACAACTTGGAAAATTCGCTTTTGAAAACACTGCAAAAAGACAGTTTTCATTCACTCTGGCGGATATAGTAATGACAATCAAGGGGGATACATTTGGTTTGTTAAGGTGTGAGGAGATGAGTAGTTCTTTGAGAAGATGGAGTTTTCTACATAGTTTAGTACAGGAATTCCTTGCCGCTTGGTGGTTTGTCTCGCTCTGCCCCAGAGATAAAGGAAGTGAGACTTTTGTGGACCAACATAAATTAATGTTCCTGAACAACACTAACATTGAGTACATGTCAAATGTGAGTTTATTCATTTGTGGGTTACTTTCAGATCACGCGTCTCCATTTCTCATTTATTTGTGTTCACTGAGCGATGGAGTGATTACTTCTGAGATACTAAACTATTTGATAGAAGCCGTGGACAACTCCCAGGAAAAGACTGCGCTGTACATAAATTTTAGTGATCTTTTAGCCCACAGAATTGACCTGAAAGGGATCTTATCTACTATAATACAAACCAGACAGGTAACTGTTTTATTGGAACTAATAGCAAATAGTCCAAAACGGCAAACATGGGAAAACATAAAAGCAGTAGCTATTAGATCGACGATATTAGGATTTCAAGAATCAAGATATATAGCACAAATACTGAAGAGCCTTACGGCATATTATGAAACTGTGAAATTGCTCAAAGCTATAAAAGTATTATGCGAGAATTCTTGGATTCGGTCAATTGTTATAAGCGGAAATCTTGTGGCAACAGAAATTGCAGGTAAGGTGAGTATTACAAAATATCAAATGTGTCAGATGCAAAACGGATTATGGCGTCCAGAGATGCTTTTACACATTAAGGGGGAGCTTCTAAGTGATGTGTGCATTTCAGAGTTAAGTTTGGAAGATTCTGTTAAAACGTTGAGGATATTTATAGATCAAAATGCTGATGTCATTGTAAACCGTAAGGGATATATTAAGCGATATGATGATGTCAACGATATCTGTGTTGAACGACACCCCATTCATGAACCAACTGCGCATGTCAGCAGTGCAAAAGAATTGTTTGGAGAAGGAACCAGCAAAATCAAAGCACTTGAAGTTGAAAAGAATGACCAAGTAGATAGGTATACATCACGAGATCTCAAAGATGGTGGCATAATTGAAGATACAGGAGATAGAATCATTGATGGTGAGAATGCCAGCAAGACAAATCACCTTAAAACCAATTTAGAAATGCTAATCATCACAAGTGTGCCAAATCTCCAATCTGATATGATAACAAATGACACCTTCAAGATGCATCCCAATATGAAGTGTTTGGTTTTAACTGCCAAACGCATCAGTCATGAACAAATCGCGTGCATATCTCATAGGTGGGGAGATCATGGGTTATTGTGTGTGGTTCTCACAGCAATTGGACCTATTGATATAACCAGTGGCACAATACAAACATTAGCCGCCGGTCTCTCAATATTTGCAATAATACAACTTAAAACTACATGTTTGGAAACAAAGAATGACAACCATAACAGCAGCATAACCACACACCAGTACAAAAGCATAAAATATGAGAGGCCAGAAGATAAAGAACAGAAAAGGATGCACCGCCATTTGAGTAAAGCTGCTGCTGTTGACTTGAAAAAGGTAGACAATTGTTTGTACAATCTGTTTCCGGTTGTGAATGGGAGCATATGCGATGAGAAACATCAACGCCATATCATTTCAGATTTGTCTTCTCCACAGTCAAAGACAATGAGGGAACTGTCAGTTTGTGTACCTGCATTTATTTGTCATCTCTGGTATAGAAATCATATGAGTATATAACATTGCCATCACCATCATTGCACCAGTGTCCGGAGTTAATATGATTATAATTTCTAATGTGTTTTTTGTATATGAAAAAGAAGGCAAATGAAAATTTCCATAGCGATACCTGCATGTCCATGTTATGTTTTATATGGAACTACAGCAGCATCATTCTATTTATCCTTTGCAATCTCTGTCTTGTGATCATGCCTTGTTGTCTTTCTTCTCTCAATTTTGCTGCATTTTCCTTTTTATTGCTTTGATGTACCCTCTTCATGTTTGCAATACATGTCTTCATTTCATCTGATAATTTCAGGTGGATGTCTTCTGACGCCATCTGCATCGGCGTGGTGAACTCCTTTGATCGTCTCTGCCACACCTTAGCAATGTCTGCCTCGCCGGCTTTTAGAGCATAAGCTTTTCGCTTGGTCTGTGACGTGCCGTGCTTGTGAAGGGCTTCTGTCACTGGATAGGAATTTCTACACAATTTGCTGTGCTTTTCCCTTTGGGTGTGGTCCTTATCAATCATATTCCCCTTCTTGTATGACTCGATGTCCTCTTTCATTTGCTTTTTATCTTTGATAGATTTTAGCATCCAACCAACCTCAGCGGTGTCAATTATGTTTTCAACTTTCATGACAAAGTGTGATTCTTTAGGAAAAACATAAGGCCCTGGGACCTTCCTGCTCAATTCACGCCACCTGTGTTTGGACACATTTTTTTCATTTTTATCATTTTTTGTATTATTGTCTGAATTCCCCTTCACATTAAATGTTATTCCAGGATTATTTCTGTTTTTCCCGTCATTCATCACCACTTTTAATTTTGGTTGTGACACCCTGTAATCGCCGGAAATTCCTGTCAGTTTGTCAATGATCTGTTTCTTACGTACTATCTGTGCCGCTTCAATAGCTTCCGGGATATAAGCAAATTCTACGTCGTCATCATCATCATCAGATGATGACGATGATGATGATGAGGAAGAGGATTCCAAAGATGATGAAGAGGGGAACAGACAGGCTGGCGCTGACATTGCCTTATTCCTTGTTTTCTTCAAAATAGGTATTTTCTGTATGTCCCCCTCCTCCTCTTGGTAACCGTAGACATCTCTATACCTGACAAACACGCCCATGTTGCCCTTGGCAGGATATGTCATAGTCGTTGTTAACTTCTGTAGACTATCATAGGTGTTTTGTCTTTCAAGCTTTGTATTGTCTCTTTTGTTGGGTTCAACTTGAACGCGTTTAAATCGCGATACAATATTTGAGGAAAACAGATTTGGTAAAGTTCTTTCCCTCCTTGTCCTTTTCTTCCCATGGCTTTCACTTGCCCCACTTATGGCGGTTCGGTTGAAATCCCCGATGGCTGGAAAGTGTTCTGGCTGGCTATAGACTTGTGCACCATTTTTAGGTTGCTCTTCGACACCAGGTTTGGCTGAACACTCACTCTGGGATAAAGCAGGTGTTTCTTTAAGCTTCCCCAGATCCTCCAGATTGGTGTCGTAAATCTCTTCCTCGGCAGTAGGCCACGCCTGCTTCATCGGCAGCGACATCCTTGCAACTGAAAAATGTCAACAAATCTATCAAAACAATTATGATCCAGACATTGATCATCAAATATCAACCTCTTGTTAGTCTGGCTTTCTTGTGCCAATTTTATAATTCCTGCAAATATTATGTCATCCCCTTATGATATGAAATCTTGTTTTGATTAGCCATAAACAGTGGTTTGATTTAGTGTGTTTGAATGACGATGTACATTGTCATACCTCTGATAACAATGTTCGTTGTGACTCACCTCAAAGCAAACCTGTCCTTCTCAACCTTGGATTTAATTTCTTCACAGAAATATATCAATACTGTCTTGAACCAAGAAACTTTGTGAATTGTTATACTTCAGGAGCCGAGGACTTGTGCATAGCAACACGTTATATGATCCTTCATTTCAGGTCAATCCCATAGAGTACATGTATTTGCTCTTGATTAAATTCTGTCCAAACACAATATCATCGGTCTATGCAACAACTTAAAAGGCGCATGCAATGTTTATCAATGTATTTAATGTGGTGTACATGTACTGGTTCACTGCAGTTTAAGTACTCCATAGACTATATGATTTCCTCTATATAGCATTAGATCCAATGTTTAAAGCTTATTATTTCCTGAACACATGATCCATTCAATGTAAACCTGTGGCACCCACTGTGATCCTATATCCATGTTAATGTGTTTGGCAGACCTTGTCAAGCCTCGGTTTACAACTAAAACCATATCATTCAATTAGAACTGAGGTGCAATTGATAAAACGTATGCAGAGTTGCTTTAGAAATATAAATATCTTTTGTACAGCGTTACAGCATACTACAATATTCGGTTATAACTATTTTTCACTCCATACTTCTATACCACTGATATATTTATGGGTTAGTCTGATTTATATGAATTTCACATTAAATAAGTACTATAACCATGTTCTTTAATTATTAAAATCAGTAATCCGACTAAGTATCCGGATTTTACTATAAGCCACTATTGTGATGTTCTGATACAGATTTCGTGCTAAATTACAAATGTAGGTGTCAGAGACTGTTCGGGTGGTTAGTGGCCAAATGTTTTCTTAATTATATGAATCTTGTACCACAATGAATTCATTATATTACTGAATTGTTAAATATTTAATTGAACACCAGATGGCAGCAGATCAGTCTTCTGGTCTCACAACATTGCCCATATCACAAGGATACTTGGTAATGTCCAGTGTGTTTTTAAAAACAAATACTTTTCTTGAGTATATATATTTTAAAACAACTTTATTTCAAAGATAAATAAATATAATATATATATATATTGTTTTGTTTTATTAAGTAAAATTTACTCTATTATACTTGAGTAGTGTGGATGAAAATACATGTATGTAATTATAAAAAGAAGGGCGCGGTTGACCCTTTAGTTGTTAACCAATTTACATTCAAAATAATTTATTTCCATCAGATTCTGTAAATAAACAAATGTGCCAACATTCCATAATTAGTGCTGACATTCGTATCTTAATTCACAAAGAGTCAAACTACCCATTTACACTATTTCTTATCGACACTGTATTAAGATTTGAAAATAAGTGACTTTTGAACATTGTCAGAAAGAGTCATATGATCAGTTAAAAAGTGCAGGTTGGCTCTAAAAGCAGTATTTGATGGCAGACAATAATATCGAATGCCCATCCATTCAGAGGAAGAATTTGGCCACAATATTCTAATTGAAGGCTCTCGTTCGTTTTACATGTTCTTCTTACTGCATATTGTAGCAAACAGTCAATGGCAGTTATATTTGACTACAAAGTTTATTTAGGTAACGTCCAAGTTTGGCTTCCTTCACCCATTAATTCTTGATATTGGATGTCATGTCATTCGCGATCTGCTATACTATCCGAATCAAGACCAGTCTTTTGATATTCACACGAGAAATGTTTTCCAGAATACACATCTGAAATCTAGCGCAGTTGGTTTTTGAAACTGTTACAGGAACAAATGTCAGAATGTTGAATCGGTCCGTTCATAATTGTATCGTTTCAATATACAAAAATGTCTTCTTTTTTTAATTTAAGGGTAACATCTCTCTTAGACATCATATTTCTTAATAATATTAATATATTAATCAAAATCGCAAACCTAGCAGCTGAATAAGCATATGCATGCTATCTTGAATACAAATACTTCCAGATTCACGACAGGCCATGATAGACCCATCTAAAGAGCTAAATATTTCTCATTTTTCAAAGGATTTGTGTTTTTGACAGGGGAGATGAAATGAGGATTGTCAGAATATGTCCATTTCAAATGATGGTTACCAGGTTGTATGTATGTTAAGGCTACATTATTTACAGAAAAAACATGATAGTCTTCCCTGAAAACAGTAGCATATCACATTCCGCTTAAACACCTCTCTCTGATATGACGGAACCTGCCTGTGCCTAAAGGTATAACCTTTTTATAATATATTATCAAACAATGATTATTTGTTGACAACTATTAAGTGTGAATCAAGGAATACTACACATAAATATCATTAATATTAATGTTTGACTTTGTGTTATCTATCTCAATTAAATGATACAACTATTTACATTATGTAATTTTTGCAAGTGTTTCCTCTGAGTTATAATCAGGATGGTTGATAAGGACTGCAACAGATATCACAAAAGTTATTACAGTAAATATTATTAAGAGAAATCTGTCTAAAACAAGGGCCACCAACATCCACTCACGGCGACATCTATCATCATTTTCCTTTAGACAATTTTTATCATTGAAGCTTAACATTAAATTATATATTGCTAACAGGATGTGATCTGATGATGTTTGCACCTCCAACAATGGGTTTGTTCCTCTTAAGTTGATATTACATGCTGATTCATCATCTGTTGTTGACTCGTATGTTTTCTGAGATGCCTTTATTTTGTCTTCTGGTTGGCTATTTGTGATATAGCTTAGGTTGTCAAATGGACCTTTAGGTGACTTCTTTATCTGTAAATCACAGAGTGAAAGAGAAATTTAACGGTGCATATGTGATCACCAGTTGTGACACTTCACTAAACTGCAATGATTTTTTATTGCATTTAAGTTGTCAATCAGAATTTGTATATGTGCTATTTTAGTGTCATAGTATGTTAAAAATGAACAGACTTTGTAACATAGAAAGTGTTCTGTTCATATAAATACCTTTCAAGATTTGTAGCAATAGTTTAAAAATAATGAAATCTAAATTGGATTTAAGTGCATACATCTTTACCTGATTGAGTTTGTGTTCTCTCTCATGACTTTCTAAGTATTTATCTACATAATCCTTCATAAAAACAAACGTAGCCAACCACTTGAACACAAAAATCCTGATAATGGGAGACACCTGGTGGCCAAGAATTCCACGATGGTAGATGTTCACCACAACAACCGTCATAGCAGTGGACATGGCCATAAGAATGATCACTGCTCCAAAATACTGGGCTGAAACATTCGATATATAGAAGATTATTATGTTTTGATAAAAGTACTTTAGGTACAATGAATATACTAAATAAATAATGCTTCTAATATAATCCAAATACTACCAATATTTTACCTTTCATTTTAAGATCTTTTCATTTTCTTGATTTTGCCAATTCTGCTACACCAAGAAAGGTGATTAAAGATTACAAAATATCTAGCAATGGTATCAGTGAATTAGAGGTAGAATTAGAAGTAGTATATATTATGTAAATTAATAGCATATGTAGATTCACTGCAGGGTTCCATAAATATGGTGATTTAAGTTAAATATTAAATTATGATATTAAAAGCTTAACCTGACTGTATTGAGGAACTCACCCATGAGGGGCACGCTATTAGACTGTGGAGGCATTGCATCAGCCACCATTAATAAGAAGACAGTGAGCGCCAACAGCACTGTTACTCCCAATGATACTTTCTCTCCTGACTCGGGAGGTAAATAGAAGGTCAACAGGGCAACAAGCATGATGAACACACTAGGAATAATCAGATTGAAGATATAATAGAGTGGTTTTCTGAAAATGACGATATAAAATGTCACATCTGGGTAAGAGATATCATTATAGTGTATGACATGTCGTCTGGAGAGGAAGCCAATCAAATCCCACTCGCCATCTTTGATAAAGCTTGCAGTGTCACCGGGGTCTGAACTGTTCATAATGTTCACCTCATTTCCACTAAAGGTCCATGACCCAAACTTCAGTTTACAGATCTGTTGATCCCAAGGAAAGTATAGCACTTCAAGAAGGCAGGAGCTTCTGATGATGGCTGGATAGTGCCAGCTCACATTCCCATCATATGTTATTTTAGCAAAGTAAAAATTTTCTGTTTCCACAAAATCCCGAAGACTGAAAAGTGAATTGAGTTCATATAAACACAGAAACATAGTATTCAAGGTCAATTGGTATTTCATTCATTCTCAAGTTCATTTCATTATTTGTTCATTTCATTATATGGAAAAAAATAATATTCAGCACAAATTCAGTCCTTATTGAAGATCATCACTTACTTTTGAAACTTTATATTCCAGATATTTAAAACATTTGCCTAATTCTGGGCAATGTAACTTACTCATTATAAAGTGTTATATCTGGTTTCCATATTTGGTTCCCCCTGATCCTGACTTCTTGAATTCCATCATACTGCTCAGGCTTCCAAATAAATTGATTGTCCTTCCATGACTACAATCAAAGATCAACATGAAATTGTCCATAGAAAATGTAAGCATTGAATCAAAATGGGGAATTGTTTAACAATTGTGCATAATTACAATATATTACAAATGTGTTGATTATTCTAAAGTGATAAAAAATTCACCTCACGCATCCATACTTTCACGAATAAGACTTGATTTCTTTCATCCTAAAATAAAAACATAGGTGACATGTACAGTTCTTGTCGTACGAATATAATCAATGAAGCCACAATATAAAAGTAAAGAAGAGCACGTGAAATTAATTGTATGATTTCTACCAGGTGGCGCTTGGTGACACTTGGATGTAATTAAACCTATTTTTTGGGTGAAACACAGTATATTGCATTTCAAATTGAGTGTAATACAAAGTTTTATATTCAAAATACCAGAATTGGTAGCGTCTGCTGAAACAAAAAAAAACAGTATATTCATCTAAACGTCATTTAGTCCTTCAGCAGGTCCTGTGTGCATTTCTATGTCAACACAGTTTCACCTCAAATTATGTTTAGGCACGGTATAAGGAATGGCAAAAATCAATATGATCTATAGTGAAGTGCATTCCTCACAATAGTTTGGCTGAAAAATGTATTTTTGAGATTTATATGCCCGATATGGAAAACATTAGTGCTAAACATTAGTTTTAAACCAATATTTTTTTTAATAAAACTAATAATTCTGGTACATCTAGGTACATCTGTTGATACTGTCGTGTGGATTAGTACAGTTTTTACCATCAAGAAAGTAATTTATAGTTTATAAATAAATAAATAGTAATCTTTCAGAAAATCGCCATTTTGCAAGTTGTGAAGAACAGGATAGAATAAGTTGTTTGCATGATTCAGAATGTCTACCATGATTTTTGTCACTCCTTATACCATGCCTAAACATAATCTGAGGTGAAACTGTGTTGAAATAGATATGCACCCAGAACCTATGCCCGCTGATGGACTAATTTGACTCGTTAGGCTTGTCCTCGTTTGGCCTAGATAAGCCATATTGTGGGTCGATAACAAAAGGGTATGAAACCCCAGAATCTCGTGGGCAACCAGTTAACCACATCTAACTGATTTTCAAAGCATGAATTTCTGGTTCATTTTATTCAATGGTTAAGACGAGAGAGAGAGATAGTGCGGCCTCACTGAATCGTCCTGTCGCAGGTCCTTAACATGACACGCATCGCAGCCACATATATACAAGGACAACAAGCCAACCCTTTGGGCACGGGGTTCAGCCCATATTATCCTCTCATAATCTCGTAATATAGTTGCTATTTTTTCTATTTTGTTATATATATATATATATATATATATATATATATATATATATATATATATATATATATATATATATATATATATATATATATATATATATATATATATATATATATATATATATATATATTTGTTTTCACTGGTTCATAGTTTACATCACGATTGATATTCTGCAGTCCTTTCAAAATCTGTTATTTTTCAGAACTCAGAACTCAGAAATCAATTTGTTTGACCCCAGATTTACATAAGTTGTAAATAGTACTTAATAGTCATTTTTAACAATAGGTATCTTTTATGGGCCAGGGAGACCTCCTTTAAGACAAATGCTTGTCGCTAGCATGGACCCCTTATCTGGTTATTGTTCCTGCATCATTCCTTTCCTAAAATGTGACAATTGATGCAATCGTCGACCAATTTTCAACCACCGTGTTTTTCGTGTTTTAACAGCTTGGCTGCAGCTATCACAAATAATTGATGTTGTCATGTCGCTCGCTGATATGGGAATGCACACGCCGCTCGCTATGCCCTATTTTACCCTGTAATCTCAGTAACCTGAAGTCAGTTTCCACCTCCAAAGTCATGTGTATTCTCTTATGGAAAAACATGTCATCAGATTTGACAAGTGAATAATAATACACATTGGCGAGATTTTATGAGTTTAGATAACATAAAGATATCTTTCACATAAATTGAGACAATATGATTTGCATCCTGTTCTTTATTAAGTTGCTGCCAGCACAGTTACCTGCAACAATTGCTGTAGATTAACAACGTTTATTGTTTTGGCGTCTACAGGAACTTTAGCTGCATTGTTTTGTTGCATTTACATGTACACTAGGATTGTTTGGTGTGATATATTACAGATCGTGGTTCACATTAATTAGTGTTGATTAACAGTGTACCAGGGCTGTCAAATTGAAGAAGTTTATAATTGCGTTACTGGCATGGTGAATCTTGTCAAATTAGTTATCAGCCACGTTTTCAATATTATCTTGATGCACAGTACGAATACGTGTTATTTGACAGCAACAATATGTACTTAAATTACAGGTTTAGATATTATAGTTTAGATTCAGGAGTAATTGCTTCACAAATACACCAAAAGTTGCTTGGCTTACAAACTTATTTTACTTATTTCACCCCCAACATGCATATCAATCCCCTCAAATTTCTAATTGATTAATCATAAATTTGATATTTAAATAGATTTTGTCTTACAAGGTCTATAATTTGGTTGAGACTCATTCCGAGGCGGACTGTCAGGAGAGAGGAGTGGTTGTCGACTGGCCTCACATTGGTGCTATAATTACTCAGTAAATTGGAAATTAGCCTCAACTCATCTGCAGAACACACACATTCTGGAAAAATGAGAAAATAAAAGATAAGGATAACTTATAAACACCATATTGAAGATAATTGACAGGATACAAAAGTATTCCATTAATGAACATACTTCAATATGTTTCTAAGGTTGGCCTATAAAAACAGGTTTAAGCCTCCTTTTTAAATAAAACTGTGTGTAAGACCTTTTAGTAAAATGAGAAGTGGATTAACAGTAATCAACAGAGCTTTCATTGTTTGCCTTTAATATTATGTGAAAAGGAAACGCCAGAATGCATTAGATTTAGTTCTCGATTTTACCCATACATCTTCAAACATCTTTTCATTACAATGAGCGAGATACATTTGAGTATGTGTGTATGGCTAATTAGAAAATCTTCTCATATTAAAATGGGTCATATACTACAGTTTGGTTGACCACAGAGCATAATCTTGTCAGCATCAGTCCCATCGTGTTGAGTCAAAGGACGTTAGTTTTAGAGATTGTTTTCATGTTACAATTTTTCCATATCATCATTTAGGATAAGAAAATCTTTAAATAAATCATCAACTAATATGTTAGTACATGCTTTTATTTCCTCAAATATTGATTATTGTAATTCATTATTGATCATTATTGAAGCATGCTAAGTCTAATGAGTTATACCTTTAGTTAAGTCTGATGATTTATATCTTGAGTTAAGCCTGAAGAGTTTTGTCTTTGGTTAAGCCTGTTGATTTAAGCCTGATGAGTTATATCTTGATCATGAGTTAAGCCTGATGAGTTAAGCCTTTAGTTAAGCCTGATGAGTTATACCTTTAGTTAAGCCTGGTGAGTTAAGCATGATGAGTTAAGTCTGATGATTTATATCTTGAGTTAAGCCTGAAGAGTTTTGTCTTTGGTTAAGCCTGTTGAGTTAAGCCTGATGAGTTATATCTTGATCATGAGTTAAGCCTTTAGTTAAACCTGATGAGTTATACCTTTAGTTAAGCCTGGTGAGTTAAGCATGATGAGTTTTAACTTGAGTTCAGTAGAGTAAAATCTTCCCTTCACTTTGTTGCTAACATTATTAGCCGATTAGCCGATGGATTAAGGATTCGTTTGCCTGTTCCCGGAATTCATTAATTATTCACACCTCACTCTACAGAGATATACATTTTTGGAAAGGGTAATATGTTGCCATGCTTACCTTTCCATAAAACCCAGGAGTACAGCAAGAACAGTATAAACAATTTACTGATATATTTGACAGCCATCTTTGATTTGATTTGTTTGATAATCATCAGTCTGTGTCCATCATCTAATATAACTGTATGTCCACTATTCCCATAAGAACAAATGTTTTTAGTCAGATATTATAGATCCCCAATTACATTAACATAACATGAATAACCGTCCAATTCTCTGTCTCCGTATATGCTGAATCCCATATCGCATTACTGCTTAATTTCAACAGTATCCCTCATAGCCACAGCGTGACGTGCTTTTTCTTTGTGTCAGGTAGGAACTACTGTCATTTATAGTTGAGAAGATTTGTTCGAAAAATGGTCAAATTGTACGTTTGTTTGTCAAAGCATGAACATTTTGATTACACCTATCTTTAGACTTTATTAGGCAAATTTTGATATGGACTATTATTAAATGTTACATTGAGACATTACATCCAATGGGGTTAAGAGGTTACACATAGAATTACACGATACTAGGGGGAATGCATCAAAATTACATATTTCATATATTCAGCAAAATGCAAAATATAACATCAGCGAGATTGAGTGACATAGCGCATGTAACGGGTTTATAACAGTGGGAGGAGCGGACGTCCAGATTTCTATTCATGACTAATTTTCTCATATTTTTCAGGGAATATTTCTTCTTTTTTAGGTATTATTATGATAAGAGCAACTTATTGCTGATTATTTTTCTGAAATTAGATTAATAACTTATTTATCTTAAATCTCAAAAATAAATGTGAGGTCAAATTAAAGTCCGTCAATTTGTCACTTTTGTAACCTTACCGATTTAAGCTATTTTTAATCATTTTAGCTTCATAATAAATCTTGAAATTGACTGACTTTTTTTTTCAATTTCTTTTTTAATATTAATGTGTTTTTCTGTGCAGTATTCTATATATTTTCATAAACTAACCCCCCAATAAAATAAATGTGAGGTCAAATTAAAGTCCGTCAATTTGTCACTTTTGTAACCTTACCGATTTAAGCTATTTTTAATCATTTTAGCTTCATAATAAATCTTGAAATTGACGGACTTTTTTTTTCAATTTCTTTTTTAATATTAATGTGTTTTTCTGTGCAGTATTCTATATATTTTCATAAACTAACCCCCCAATAAAATAAATGTGAGGTCAAATTAAAGTCCGTCAATTTGTCACTTTTGTAACCTTACCGATTTAAGCTATTTTTAATCATTTTAGCTTCATAATAAATCTTGAAATTGACGGACTTTTTTTTCAATTTCTTTTTTAATATTAATGTGTTTTTCTGTGCAGTATTCTATATATTTTCATAAACTAACCCCCAATAAGCTGGCATTTTTTTATTATTTCAAAAAATCTTAGAATTATAGTATTTTCCTCTGTTTTCCCTTATAGATTGTCCACAAAACTATAAATTGCTCTCCAATTGTTAATTATGAACAGATTTTGATGAATAAGGACTCTACGACCTAGTATTTGAAAGATTTAGATGATAGGATAATAAAACATGTAGATAATTTCGTTGAAATAGGCTTTCTATTTTCAAGGTCATTGAAAGGTCACTTCAAGGTCACTGGCAATATTTGATCAAAATAGCCTAAGAAGGTTGCCATTCGATCACATATCATTTGTAGATGTATTCTGAGTAGTAAAAAAGTTATATCCCTATGTCTGCCGTTTCTAGTGATGTTGTGTACTGCTCATGTTGCATTTCGTGTTCATCAGGGATATATCAATACTTATAATGTGTGACCTATGGTCCAAATAGGTCCTGATATCAAAGTTGATTTCAATTTTGTTATATCTTTGTATAGTAAATTATTATTTTCTTATCGATTTTCAGCAGTTGAGCAGTTTTCCTATACATTTTTAAAACATCTTTTGCGTGAAAAAGGAAGTAGTTCCTTTTCACAGAAAATCTGACACCAGTCGACACTCACTACCAACACTATAACCTGCCTTAACACACTCACGTCATATCCCAATCTCATAATATCAAACGATCTGAAATGGGATAAAATCATTAAAATGGTTGCAACCGAAGCCAGCCAGAGGCAACATTTCAGGAATACCACACATTGCCCATCACATTTCAGCTGAGTTTTCGCAATGAGGTGAAAAGTGGGTCATTTATTTCATAGGCGAGACAGCAAGGAACCTGCCAGTACAACGCAATGGTTTCCCAGTGACGTCACATGATTTTCCCCCTTTGTTAGACACTAATAACATGTCCATATATAGAGATTTGGACTGCATAGTCTACCCCTTTGTGTAATGATGATTCGGGTCTAAGGATTGATCATGCAAATGTTCGTGATTTTAGCAGAATGAGCACCATCATTTCATCAGTCTGATTCACTATTATCTGATGTTGAAACTGATTTCGACAAAGCTGTTGAGTTTGTATTGAAGAAAAACCTTTTGTGATCTCTAAATCTTAAATGTATCTAATATAGAACACTAGTAACATGAGTTAACCCAACCTTGACAAGGAGGGGCACTTATTGCAATCCATATGTGACACACATTAATACTATTATATTATCTACTAGATAAAGTTAAGCAGTATATCACCAACTTCAGACTATCAGTGTTTTCTCCATTCATCACCACAAAATATTAACAATTTAGAATTGTCATGAATATTTATGATACGCCGTAGTTTTAAAACTTTAACAAAAAATACATCTTCAGATCGCAGATGGTTTTTCATTTAAGGCACCATTGGACACAAAGTATTTCATCTGTCATTTGTGCTTGAATGGAATACAAGGTCAAACCAATAAATCTTATTTGGTGTAAGCACCGGGAAAAGACGACGTCCCAGCAGGCAACACTGGTGGAAATGACGTGGATTTTACATGAATTCCAGATTTGCTTTTGACTTGGTTTACTGGGTGGAATAGGCAAAGCAAAGTGACGTGAATTATTCACATGGAGAATATGCAATTCTTTATGTACGCTATATGTTGAAAAACAATTATGAAGGGAGTTGTCGTTTATGGCGTAGGATGTGGGCAAGGTTTCATGAGTTATATATATGGCAGAGACTTTCCCAAAGTCTAAAATAACTGCAGTGGACTTAGGTGAGGAGCCCATTTCCACCGCACATGATAGGGACTCATTTTTAAAAGATATATTTTGAGATATTAAATTGACAAACAAATCTCATTATGTATTTTTACATAACCTAGTATAAGTGAATTATAAGAAAAATACATTATAGCATGGGGCAATTGATGGACAGGTTATGCAAATGAGCAAATGAGTAACTTCTACATACATGTGATATCAAAGTTATTGCATTTAAAACATACATTACATTCCGTCCTCGTATAATTGATATGACTCTCAAGCAAATCATGGCCACGGGCCGTGGCGCAGTTGGTTAGAGTGCCAGCTTATTAGCACCAGTTCCTCTGTGGTGATCCAAAGGTCGTTGGTTCGAACCCCGGCCATGCCGGCATTGAACTCATGATACAATTTCCCATATGAGCTGAGGCCCGTGCCATAAGGGTTAACCCATTGTCCTTGTAAATCTGTGACCGGGTGGGTTGTCATGTCAAGGACCTGCGACATGACAATTCAGTGAGGCAGCACTATATCTGCTACAAGTAGGTCTCATCACGAAATGACTGAAATAATGTTGAAAGTGATGTAAAACCCCAAACAAACAAACAAACAAACAAGCAAATCATTGTTGTTTTCTATCATTGGTGTAAATGATTAGGATGACAGGATAATGAAATATATCATTAGTGTAGCATTTCATAATGTGTAAATTTCACAAAATGGCAAAACCTTACAATCTGATTTTTATATCTAACATTCTGATATACATATATCTGTGTGTGTGGTCTACTCTCTTCATTTTGTTTTTATTTTTCTGAAAAAGAAAGAATCTTGAAACCATTATTATCAACCCACTCCTTTATTCTATTCAAGTGCTTTTGATACTGTCCTTCTATGATATACATGCTCGTAGACCATTAATACAATGCATATTATTACATATGACAACGAATATTCACACATCTGTACAATACAGTTTGCAGTTAGACATCAATCGTTTGTGAGTCTTTTATACATGGATCTGAATCAAGTGTCACAACACTTATGTTCTACTTCAGCTTAATTAATCTATTAATATGTTGGTCCCAAAGTTGGAGTGATTTACTTGTTTGGTTTACGTCAGCAAAATAGGAATGTCTTTTATGAAAAACATGATAAAGATTTGTACCCAATGTCCATTTTGAAAATTATATAATCATTGATAATAGGGGAATTTTATAAAGGAAATATAAATAATTGACCACTAAAGGAATAGAACCCCGGGCTCCACACGCAGCCTGCGCCCCTGTACCACCATCTCTTACATAGTTATATCAATATATATTTCCTAAATTATATATACAACACCTCCATCAATAATATCACTACAGGATGATATGAGTATATTCAGCAATATTCACATCATTAATTTTCCAGATCGGTGCTAGTATCAATAGAATCAATGATACCATGATTATAGATTGTTTATCACAATAAAGATTCCTCTTTTTTCATTTTAGCCTTTGATAGAAAAAAGTGGAAATCTAATTATGAAATGTGTCACCTTTAAGTCTGTCTTAATACTGGTTATCGAAAGCCATTACATTAAAGTGCAAAACATCGGTACTTTATTTTACTCTCATTTACAGTTCATTAATGTGAAATGTTTTTCTGTTCACAAGTTTACATTGATCTGTTTCACTACTCTTTAAGTCCTAACTTAACATGTATGTTCAATATTATTCCACCTTTCAAAGCTTTTATGTAACCACAAGGCATCCTCTCAACATATCTGCCTTGAGAGGATGCATATTAAACGATGATTCATTGACATTTACAGAGAGTAAATGATTATGTTTTATTGAGATTTTCTTTGCCAAATGCTATTGTTTCAATTCAGCAATTTGGCTATTCATGTAATGCTTGCCAGTGTTTCCTCAAAGTTGTAATCAGGATGGTTTGTGAGGATCGCAACAGATATCATGAGAGTTATTGAGGTAAACATTACTAAGAGAAACTTGTCTAAAACAAGGGCAACCAACATCCACTCCTGACGATATCTTTCATCATTCTCCTCATGACAATTTTTATTTTTGAAGCTCAACATTAAATGATATATTGATAACAATATATGGTCCGTTGATGTTTGCATTTCCGACAATGGATTCGCTCTTGCCAAGTTGATAGTAGATCCTAAATCATGTTCTGTTGAGACATGTTCCAAGTTATATGGGTAGAGACCCTTGTCATCAGTGTTATGGTTTATGATATGGTTGTGGTCATCATGTTGTCTCTTAGACGATTTGTTTAGCTGAAATGTAAAAATGTTCCTTTTAAATTGTACATTTTTACACATCGTATTCATATTTCACAAACTATAAATGAGTAGATAGTTAATATAGCAATGATACCATATCGAATATTATGTATTTGATCCCTGAAAATAATGTCATATTTTCACAGATTACATCTGTAACAGAACCAAGTGATATTGCAAATGCATTAGGTGAAACTTACCTTTCAACTCCTCCCCTGAACACTTCAGACAAAATACACAAGAACAACAATATTCCCTACCAGCTTATCATTTCGTGTGTAATAATATCAACTGTCAAATCCATATTCTAGAGAAAATAACTCGGTCATCAGTTACTTCCATAAGTAAGTATGATCACCTGAAGCTGAATTTTGATGAGATTTCTTCTCAATTTTAACAGAGGAATGTGCCCCAGTTTAAGGTTGCATAACAAAGAGTAATGCAGACTTGGAGGCTTAAATATTACTCTAAAAATGTTTGAGATTTACAAATAAATTCTACACCATAATGATTAACACACTGCTATACATAACTCAACTGTGTGTGACGAAATTTTGTAATGATTTTACTGCGCAATTATTTTTATGCGATTTGTATGCCTTTTATGAGAATTAATGATGGGCATACCATCTGGATATGTTTCGATCACAGTTAAACACCGTTGAGAGCTCTCGCACCCCTGTTATTTGAAAAAAAATACTAATTGAGTCACTTTATCTGTGTTTGGTCAAATATTATTTTACTTGCATTTATCATTCATGATATATGAGGTATTATTTAATAATAGAACATATTTGTAACGTGCACAATATATATAATCTCCAATTATCTATGTGCCTGTGATATCACTAACAATTTATTGCAGACATACCTAAGTAAAATGCGTTAATAATTTTGATATTGGCATTTTCAGTATGTTCCCTTATTTTGTATTTATATTTGTCAATGGCACTGTTCTTTTTCCATGGTTTCCGTTTTTAAGGCATATTTGAAACTAGCTATATAGTATAAAGTTGGACATAATTTGAAATAAATATGAAAATGATTATTCAACCAAATGATTAGGTCAGATGATGTATGTCTTTACTATTACTAAAACCCTCTCAGTGGCCATTTTACGACATTCAACAAGGGCGGATCCAGACCTTTTACCTCGGGGGGTCTCAAATGTGCTCTGAAAAAAGCGGGGGGGAGGGCTCCAGTTCCCAAAAGCCCCCCTAGCCACAGACCCCCGGGGGGCTTCAGCCCCCAAAGCCCCCCGCCTGGATCCGCCACTGTTCAATGTTACGATTCTTATTGTGACTCAATTTGTGTTTCATTAATGATAATAAAATTGATAATGCACAAATCACCTTCTCTTTTCGCAAAATGTATCCAACAAGTTGTTTGTGACAATCTTTTAAAACTAATCATTATATAAATTGGTTATCAATCAATGTCTTAAAAGTTAAACACAGTTAAAATCCTATATGTTAAACTGTCTGTTCTCTCGCTGGGAATTAAACATACCTTACACAGTTACTATAAAGCTCGCAATGAATTACTAATCTACGATCTTTCAAAATAGGTTCTCTTTCATTTAAATAAGTGATGTCTTAAACTGTTGGTGATATTGATATCTTCAAAAGAATGTCAAGAGAAGGTCAAACAAAAGAATAAACTTTACGCTTTTTTGTTTCAATCCCATTTTTGTATTTGGTATTTCTCTATAGATAGCAGATAATATTTTGAGATTTTGCTATCGGTTTACCTGGTTTGATTTGAAATCTTTATTTTGATGTTCCAAATGTTTATCCACAGTTTCCTTCATGAATACAATTCGTGCTAACCAATTTAACACAATGAGCCTGATAATGGGAGACACCTGGTGGCCAAGAATACCACGATGGTAGATGTTCACCACAACAACCGTCATAGCAGTGGACATGGCCATAAGAATGATCACTGCTCCAAAATACTGGGCTGAAAATATATACTGGGCTGACTCAAAATATACAGTTCATTATCTTCATAATAAATTGAACATTTGAAAATGGATAAATCAGACATTATCAATGATATAAAATATAAAAAATATAAAATATAAAAGTACTGCACAATCAGTTTAAATCTTTAATGTGAATGCTGCCTTATGCAAAAACAAAATGATTTTATATTTGAAATGAAATTATGACATTTAAAGATACTGTAAAACTCACCCATGAGGGGCACACTATTAGACTGTGGAGGCATTGCATCAGCCACCATTAATAAGAAGACAGTGAGCGCCAACAGCACTGTTACTCCCAATGATACTTTCTCTCCTGACTCGGGAGGTAGATAAAATGCCAACAGGGCAGTGCACATGATAAATATACACGGAATTATAAGATTGAATATGTAATAGAGTGGTTTTCTGCGAATGATTATGTTAAAAGTCAAATCTGGGAAAGAAATGTTGAAACCATAGTAACCATCATGGCGTCTGACTGGAAGGCCAATCAAATTCCATTCGCCATCTTTGATAAAGCTTGAGATGTCCCCAGTGTCTGAGCTGTTCTCAAGGTTCACCTCAGATCCACTGAATGTCCATGACCCATACTTGAGTTCACAGATCTGTTGATCCCAGGGAAAGTATAGCACTTCAAGAAGGCAGGAGCATTTGATGATGGCTGGATAATTCCAGCTCACATTCCCATCATATGATATTTTGGCGAAGTAGAATTTGTCAATTTCCACAAAATCCCTAAGACTGAAAAGTGAATTGAGTCTACATCAACAATAACATATTCTGCCCCAAAATGAATTTTTATTTTCTTTGTATCTAAAACAAGAGATAGATACTATAACATCCTATGTGCGAAAGCATGCAGTTTATCAAATTTGCTGAAGAGATTTCTTCCATTATTGAAGGTATTTATTTACTCTGACTTAAACTTTTAACCCTTAACATAAGTGAAGAATGTCAACATTAACCACCCGCAAGAGATGGGATGGACGTATCAATTGCTCTGGCTTAATAATGTAATTTTGTAACATTATGTTGGCTGAAACCTTTTACAATGTAGTTATTATAATAATTGCGTCAGGGAACTTGAATCATGAACTTCTGACTCCAGTATTTCACTGACCATTTTGAATAACCATGGTTAAAGATTTGATTAATTCAGCATGCAGATACACCAGTCCAGAAATAAATGGTTAGTCTAAAATAACCAAAAAAATCAAATAGGCTAATCCGTCAGGGTTAATGTTGGTTCTAGTTTTACTTACTCATTGTAGAGGGTGATATCCGGTTTCCATATTTGGTTTCCCTTGATCCTAACTTCTTGTATTCCATCATACTGCGCAGGTTTCCAGATAAAGTTACTATCTTGCCATGACTATAATTAGAGATCTACATGAAATTATATTGAAATCATAAACAATGAACCAAGGAAATATCATCTAATGTGCACAAATTATTGTATGTGGCAGAGATCAATAATAACGGCATTTTCAAGGTCATTGGAATAGAGTTGTGAATTTTACCTGACGCATCCAAACTTTTAAGGTCAGAATTTGATTCCTTTCATCCTGTAAAAGAAATGCACGAATGTATGATGTACTGATATATCTATTAGAATACAATATCAACGTTAACATAAAGTTTATACCTGATAAAACAATTATTTTATTGCTGGAAATCTTCAACTTTGTTTCGAGCTTGAATAATGTACATTATGGATTTCATAACCATTTCATAACCATTACCCATGTTTTAATGAAGACATCAAACTTGTTTTCACTAAATGTTGATTTGAAACCATCTTGCCACAAACCCTTGCAAGTGGAACAAAACGTGTATGAAATGTCTTTGTCTATTAAATCATAAACACAATTATTTCTGTGATCATGTAAGTAACCTACACAAAGATGAGAGAAAGCACGAATCATCTGCTGTACACTTGTTTATCACCAAACCTAATCTTTGGATCAAATAGCTCACTTTTTCTGAACTCATGAAATGTAGTTTCTAAAAACCATATTACAATTTCATGGTAACTCCTCTGGAAATGCAATTGAACAAAAGACAATCATAAAAAAATATGTTTCACTGCTTTGATGTTTCAAAATTGACGATAAATCACCTGTTTGAGGGATGGCACCAATACTGTAGATAAACTATGTGGGAGTGAATATTTCAGGAAAGAAGCTTTTCTGTCATACTGTACTGGTATTTGATGATGAATAGTTCCTCTGTCTTTTGTGTCATATTATTCACTGCGTTCATGTCTAAATTTATGATGGAGTTTAATATTAGAGATTGTTTATGTTGTTTATGATCATTCTCCTTTGTTCATCAGCAACACCTTAACCGGAGGAACTGATTCTGTCAACGTTTGTATGTTTAATAGACCTTTCTATTATGTAAAAGGTGCGCAAGTTTAATTTTATGCAAACCAATGTATATGATTACCCTTAAGATAAAAACCGTTCAGTGGAATTTCTCTGAAAATGTAAGAATTACTTTTGATATTTGATCCAGGTTGTCTAAATTGAATTAACATATATATTCTTCACAAATGTCCATGCAGTCAATCACAACCCTTTTCTATCTTTTGGCAATTTGGCGTGCACCTGATTAAAATTTGTATATTAGCTGCAGAGAAATGTGTTCATGTTTGTTATAGTATCCATGTGGCACCAAGACATAGTAACAGCCCCACCCCCTCCCCCTGAAGTGCACAAATATTGACTAGTATGTCTCGGTAAGCATGATCAATTATTCAGCATCGGAATAGAAGAATAAACGACTGTAATCAATGATTAGAGAGAGATTGATTCACACACCTCCAAAAAAGGAACATTCTATTCGTGAAAACTTTAATACAAAAATCAGCATTTATATCCACATCCAATGTCTTGTCAAAGGGAGGTATTGAATATATATGCAATGGGCGTGTGGGAATGTTCCCATGCACAATACACACTGTCATTCCACCTGAACACCATTCTAAACACTTTTCTAAACGTATGTGAGTAAATTTAACATATTTTATTAGTTTCTGAGTAACAACTTATAGATTTTAGATACAAATGTATATTATCTAAATAAACGTTAAGTTAGGAAAGGGATTAATATAAAGATAAAGCTCAAGAGTTTATTCTAACACAAAAGTGTGAAAAACAGTGAAAATTAGGTTATATGTAAAATGAAAGAAGTTTATCCTCAATTACTTATTTAATTGTTAAGACAAATAATTGTTTGAGATTAATAAGAAAAATAATTCAAATTCATCATGTTTTATAAAAACAAAGCCATAATATTATCCAAGAAATACTTCGTTTAATTGACTGCAGACTTTGAGATCTTTATTTAAGATATCAATGCCTATGTTAATAAATGACATCAGCGCACACTCAGTATGCTTGTATTTCCGATGGAAATATTTATTCAACGTGACAGATTTCTTGGTTATCTATTTGTTCTGTAATACCAAATATTATGGTGAAATATAATGTTATTGAATTCTGTCTATCAAGGATATTATTTTAATAATTTTAAGACTAGATGGGTATCGTCTGCTTATTTATATCCTTATGGATGAAGATCTTGGTGACAGATTAGACTCGCTTGTCTTGTGTTTGCATATAACCAACTGTTTACTTAGCAATACATTATTCCTGTGTGAAATATTTCTTTTGGAGTTTTCGTGTGCAGGTGTCAGATTAGCGATTCGGACCTCCTAGCTTATGTCCCATGCATGCATAGAGAATACATGAGACCCCATGTCGACTGTAATTGTTCCCGCATTTTTCACATCTTGTACTTTGTGACAGCTGATTGAGAAATATCAAGTTGTATAAGTAGATTTTTCAAATATAACATGTACATATTCTGTTATATTGTCATATATGTTAATGACTTGTAATCCAGTCAGCACCAGTTGTATCTATTCATGTTTCAATCATAAATAAGACACCAATCTGTTATGAGGTGAAATAAAGTATTATATGCCCTTGCAATTCTATTTCATGTAAGTGTCATAACTTTGAGATGAATATTTTATCCAATACGGACAATGCCAACCATTTTGTCTCAGAATAAGATTCGCATTCATTTATGATTGAACAGACAATAATGATTTAACAGACATTTGTGATCGAACCGTAATTTACGATACAACAGACGAAATCCCATCTCAGTGCGCATGTTAAGGAATGAATTCTCTCATAACTTTGTAAATTAAGGTCTAATATATGTCATGATAAGCCTATCCTCTCCTAGAAAGTCATAATAAGCCGTTTTTAAAGAAAGTAACCAATGTCAATATGGGCCTATTTTGATGGCAAAATGCACTGCCTGAAGGATAAACTTATTGTCCTTCTAAATCTGTATATGGGGTGTGGGCTGTTTTTAAAGAATGTGTGACATAACAATTTAGTGGGTCTTGTCATGATATAACTTAAAAGTGATGTAGAACCCACTCAAATTGTTGCATGGACATTAGCTTGAATATTTTTGATAAATGAATATACATACAATTATAATTTCTTTTCCATATTTTGGCAATTTAGCATATTCATAATTCATGTTTACATATTTACAAAAAAATATTAGCTGTTTGTAAATGTGCTTCTGTTTGTTGGAGTATTTTTGTTAGACAAAGGTAAATGCCTTCACACCTAAATTGCAAAGATATTGACCGGTGGGTCGTGGTTATCATGATAAATCAATCATCATTGAAAATACACAGATAGATAAATAGGCAAATACACTTGTGCACATAATGTTTTAAGAAAGATTAACTCACACACCTCCAAAAAGGTGTGTGAGTTAATCTACACCGAAAGACTTAACAAAGACAAGTGCAGATAAATTGTGCAATGTGGTTAAGTTTCCATGGTAAAATGAATTATGTTAAACACCTAATTTATCTTCAAGATGTATACAATGGTGTAAATTAGAACATGACTGCTGTGTGAAATGGAGTAAATTTACCCCTCGATATCATTCAGAACACAATAATTCCCAATGTATTATGACATTCAGTGTTATTTTGTATAATATTTTGTATAATATAATTGACTGCAGACTTTGAGAGCATTGCTGAGTTCAACTGTATTGTTTAAGGAGTCGATGTTGTTTGCTCGCATCAGCAGAGACTGGCTGGTTATATTTCCAATGGCAGTATTTGTTCAATGTGACTGATCTGCTCTTGGTAATCTATATGTTTGTTCAAGCTCCGTGGCGGGGTGTTTCTCCATCGAACACATTCGATTTGAAAGGCATAAATTGTTCAAGGAGTTAATTTTTTTTAAATACTGGAATTCCTATTTTAGAAATCATTTTTTAAAATTTATGTTGACTCAGTTTTCAAAATTTGAATGCATCTTTGAAAAATCAATCTTAATATATAAATATGATTCAAAAGAACAACATGGATGAATGTCATTTAAAGCATTCGTGCTCACTTCTTGTCATTACATGTTCTACAGTCCAAACACAACTAAATTATAGTCTTTCAATTGGTTAATGTAAATATTATTTAGCTTCCTGTAACGAAAATTCTTTGTAATATAAAGTTACTATATTGTCTATTTGTGTAAGATAAGTTCAGAAGCTGTCTAGCCTCAGATCATGATATTGTATCAAGGATATGTCTGTGTATTAATGCACGTTCATGCTCCACAGGAATGCCTTGTATGGCATATACCATGATTATCCTTAAGCCACTTTGGCTTTAACTCCTTTCAGCAAAGTATTGAATTTGGATTATCACATGAATCATACGTGAACATGAATTATTCAGTTATATTTCCTTTCACAAAATGCATGGCCCAGGAATATTTTTTAGTAAAAATCATAATTCTAGTATATACCTGTTGAATTGTCATCTGTACAATTATTCATTCACCCAATGTTTGTCGGGAAACTTTGACTACTTCTTCCCAAAAGGATTTTATGAATGAATTTTTAATGGTTTAAAATCAATATTTTATGTACCATAATTTACCTAGTACCTACCTGACAAACAGTGCTTACCTGGCAAACAGTGCTTACCTGGCAAACAGTGCTTACCCGGCAAACAGTGCTTACCTGGCAAACAGTGCTTACCTGGCAAACAGTGCTTACCTGGCAAACAGTGCTTACCTGGCAAACAGTGCTTACCTGGCTAACAGTGCTTACCTGGCAAACAGTGCTTACCTGGCAAACAGTGCTTACCTGGCAAACAGTGCTTACCTGGCAAACAGTGCTTACTTGGCAAACAGTGCTTACCCGGCAAACAGTGCTTACCTGGCAAACAGTGCTTACCTGGCAAACAGTGCTTACCCGGCAAACAGTGCTTACCCGGCAAACAGTGCTTACCCGGCAAACAGTGCTTACCCGGCAAACAGTGCTTACCTGGCAAACAGTGCTTACTTGGCAAACAATGCTTACCTGGCAAACAGTGCTTACCCGGCAAACAGTGCTTACCTGGCAAACAGTGCTTACCTGGCAAACAGTGCTTACCCGGCAAACAGTGCTTACCTGGCAAACAGTGCTTACCCGGCAAACAGTGCTTACCTGGCAAACAGTGCTTACCTGGCAAACAGTGCTTACCCGGCAAACAGTGCTTACCTGGCAAACAGTGCTTACCTGGCAAACAGTGCTTACCCGGCAAACAGTGCTTACCTGGCAAAGAGTGCTTACCTAGCAAACATGCCAAACATCATAGGGGCACTAAGCCAATCATAGCAAGTGTCTGAGCCAATCACAGCAAGTGTCTGGGCCAATCACAGCAAGTGTCTGAGTCAATCACAGCAATTCACAGCCAGTGTCTGAACCAATCACAGCAAGTGTCTGAGCCATTCTTAGCAAGTCTCTGAGACAATTACAGCAATTCCCAGCAAGTGTCTGAGCCAATCACAGCAAGTGTCTGAGACAATCACAGCAGGTGTTTGAGCCGATCACAGCAAGTGTCTGAGCCAATCACAGCAAGTGTTTGAGCCATTCTTAGCAAGTGTCTGAGTCAATTACAACAAGTGTCTGGGCCAATCACAGAAAAGAAAGTGTCTGAGCCAATCACAGCAAGTGTCTGAGCCAATCACAGCAAGTGTCTGAGTTATTCATAGCAAGTGTCTATATTTAAGTTGTTTATCTCTGTAGCTACAAACATAGACACATGCACGTCATTCATTACCGTGCCACTGTACAAGTGTCGGTATGGGAAACATTTCCTCGTGAACAGCTGGCTTCTAGGAGGGCCTAACGCACGAGACAACTCAAATACAACTTGAGTAACTCTGATATATTGTAAACTGAAATTGTGTAACTCTGGCATATCTCACTCCTGTTAATTCCCCAATGCCACTGTATCGATAAGACCAATATTTATAATGTACACAAAAAAGTGTTTGTGGAGCATGCCTTGCTGACACATTGACTTATGTTCCTTACAGACCGAGCATTTTAGTAAAGATCATCAAGTTACTTTTAAACTTGATTTGCTCAATAGCAGTACCAAATGAGTCCTCAATCCAAATATTGCTTTGGATCGAGTTACTTTGAGTTACTAACATCGATAATGGGTTAATTTCCTTGTGAAATAGAGCTTTGCATTTATTAGTGAGGTTGAAAGATCCTCAACTCATTATTCATGCGCTGCAGAACATATGTGTATGCATTTGAAACATTTGTAAGTAAAATGTCAGTGGCAAACAGGTTAAATTAAAATGTACCATGATAGTATTTTAGCCTTTCGACCCATTGCTTTTTGTAAGAAAGGTGAAAAGGGGTGGTTATGGAAAATGGGTCTCACTCAAAGTGCAATATTGGGCTATAACTTGCAGAATCTTGTATTAAACATGCCCCGCTCAGTGGAGTAGTGATTATCAGAACCACTTTGGTTTTGAAAAAAAAACCAACTCATAAAATATGTGCTGAAATAACCAATCTCATGTGTAAATTATGTTGATTTTGGAACTTCTGAAATCTCCACTTGTGACTGCACAATTCTTTTTCCATAAATTATAGGTTTCTGGAATAGGATGCGGACTGATGAATGTTCTTTTGGAATCCGTTTTTTTACTGACAGCTGTAATGATGCGTCAACGTCTAGGTCAGACACCTGATCATAGTTTATGGCCTGATGTTGGTCAATTCACATTGGCTGATATTATGACTTGGGGGATTCCACATTTAAACGATATGATATCAAATAAAGGGCAATGACGGTTTTGAGAGGTTTTGAGAACATGTTGCAATACCACAGATGTAATGCAGTATATGTGTGTGATGAGCATTAAGTTACTGACGACAAAACCACCCTTTTCAAACATATATTTCCTCATGTAACACATTGGATTATTCCATCAAGTGTGAAATAGGATCTCCTGTTCATGGCATGCATTCTTAGTCACATATTTACAATACAGAACATTTTCCCCCATTCAAATTCCACCTTTACATCATAAATAGTTGATGCGTCTATCAGCTCTGATGGAAAGTTTATGGACAAAACAAACATGTCTCACTTCGCTAACTCCAAATCTATATAAATGAACCACTGTTGATGTTACTCAACGCGAGGCAATATATCAGAAATGACAATTCTCAAGACTCAATCCGTGTTCATATCGAGTGGCACTGACAACCTGAATCAAACATTTCATTTTGAGAATATTACTAGGGCCAGGGCAGATTTTGCTTCTGTGACCTACTTTTACATCAAAATCAAGGAAAGTGCTTTCAATGAATGTTTACAAATAAATACATTTGATCAATAAAGAAACCGAAACGATTTCTAATTTCATTCAGTCTTGAATTATATATACAGAATAATATATCAAGCAATAACATTTGCAACACTGAAATGCTTTTAAAAATAATATACATGGTTTCGCTTGAAAATGTCAAGTTGATAAACTGCCAAAATATTAATTTCAATCAAACATAGATTGTGCCACATAGTATACGTTCGGAATGTATCTTAGTGCCACTCAACGAATAGTTTGCATTTATAATTCTAACAATGTTATAATTCTAACAATTGGTTAAGGTGTATTGCCCTGCAGATAGACATGTATCCATGTACAAGGCACTCTGTTGTTATTTGGCATGGTTTTATATAGTATTATGTTTATCGTAGAACTTTCCCTGAACATGTTTATTCTTCACGGCATGCTGTTACAATTATCCATGGTTATATGTAATGTAATTTACATGTATCTTCGTTGAAGGCAAGCTGTTGTAATTTATTTTATGGTTATATATTACTGCAAACGCATGTGATGGTATGTACAAGGCAGTCTTCATATGCCATGGTTATAATTAAGTACATGTACATGTATGCACGTATGTCTTAATATGTCAAAGTTATAATTAAGCAGATGTACATGTATGTAGCCACGGGCCGTGGCGCCAGCTTATTAGCACCAGTTCCTCTTTGGTGATCCAAAGGTCGTGGGTTCGAACCCCGGCCGTGCCGGGATTGAACTCATGATACAATTTCCCATATGAGCTGAGGCCCGTGCCTAAAGGGTTAACCCGTTGTCCTTGTAAATCTGTGACCGGGCGGGTTTTCATGTCAAGGACCTGCGACATGACAATTCAGTGAGGCAGCACTATATCTGCTACAAGTAGGTCTCATCACGAAATGACTTAAATAATGTTGAAAGTGATGTAAAAGCCCCAAATAAACAAATACATGTATGTACGCATGTCTTATTTGCCAAGGTTATAATTAAATACATGTACATGTATGTATTAATATGGCAAAGTTATAATTAACTACATGTACATGTATAAAATGCAATGTTATATCTCACTGTACACAAATTTGTCTGTAGTCAAATGTTATGTCTTAATATGCCACGATTAACTTTCACTGTGCATGTACAAGTTTGGACTACAAGGCAGACCGCTATGATATTATCTTTTGGCTATGTATTACTTTACATGTATATGTTTGTATGTTCAGGGCAGGCTGGTTGAATACACCCTGCTTAGCTAATCGTGCATATACATGAATGCGAGGCATGCTGTTTTATGCGCCTTGTGATTGAGCTTCATGGAGCCTAATATTTGCTTTATATCTGATAAAAAAGGTATAACTACATGACTAAATGTTTGAGAGTTAAACACGTTTATACCTAATGATTCATCTGGACTTCTATCTGTTCACTGAATAATTGATTAAGTTTGAGTAGACTATGAGTATGGGAATGAGCAGGCTGGGTAAAGTGTCATTGTTTTATCTACATTGACCCAAACCCATCAAGAACACAACATCATAAAACATTCATATTATCCTAACATACTTTGAGTAAAGAATGAATCTTGACCTGTTTCCTCGATTCTCCTGCTCAATATATAAAGTATTGATTGTGTCTGACCTGAAAGCGTTGAAGGCGACGATTTGCATGACTTTTTTCCTTTATCAATCAGTATGGAAAACATCAGACACTGTCCATTTATAAAACGATAAATATTGTTTTAGGGTCTGGGCGAGACTGTGTCATCAGCTAGAGAGGATGGTTACTACAATACACAATGTAGAGTGAGGGACAACATGTAAATGACACTTTAAATAATTTCCCGAGTCTCCGTCGATCAAAGAATGCATATTATCTGGCCGAAATAGCTCAATTGGTAGAGTATTCGCCTAGAGTATTCGCCTTGAGATCCAGGGGTTCAAGGTTCGAATCCTGGCCAGTTACTATCAACCGCTATGAGCAGACATTGTCTGGTATCAGCGGTATATAAATGTCAGCTTTACTTTTTTTTACTTTTTATATGTACATATACCATTCCAGCGTACAAATTATATGTTCAGAAAACCTGCTAAGAGTTAGGTGCCCAGGTAACACTTTGCTTAGATATGACATTAAATGTGCACCATCAAAATAGATGATTTATATACTCATTTGACATCAGCAATTGCTTTGAAAAATTAATGTGTTGTGATCTAGATTGATGCCAATCAAATGCGTATCAATAGCTAGTGTTGTAAACTATGGGGATGAATGAAGGTGTGATGAAAGTATACAGAAATGCTCAATAATAATGGATTGTTTGTGGCCTCAAAGAACATTAGATATCGATCAAGGGGCTCTGGTCAATCAACCTAATGTTTGGGTTTATGAAGCCATCTGTTAAGTGAAGTGTTTCTTTGTATCATTATTGCTTAGGTTCACTTTCATATGTGATTCTGAAGTGTCCAATGTTTGCATCCTATGAGGCAATAAAGTTGGCATGTTTACCTTAGTGCTTCATTGCCATCAATAATTTCTCATTTCATGAGAACAAAATTGAAATACTAAGGCCAACCCATATTATTGTCCCTTAAAAAATAATCTCAATTTCCGATCTTCTATTCAATGCAGTGCAGATTTGATCAACGGAAAAATATTTGAGATATAATATGGCTATGTGATAAATTGTGTCACTTCATGTATATTTGTGCTTCTCTCCAAATATAGAGCAGACTGTTATAATGTCTGATTTAATTAAGGATGTGTCAGGAATAATAATTGTCAAGAAATTCCTTAATCGAATTTATATTTTTCATAAACGTTGATATCAATTTGACAGGCCCAAAGGTTCCATTTGGAAACAATTATATGTATGTGCAAAGTGATTATTAAGCTTTAAGGCACAACCTCAGACACAAGTTGATTCAAATCGATGCAATATCTCAAAAATGTTTAATCCTCTTTATAATTATGTTGAAAAGCCTCCAGAGAAACATTTTGATAGTGCATAAATTGCGCAATTATAGAATATTTTGAAGAATTTAATCAATAGATTATATCAAATGGTTTTGTGTGAAGACATTTGATAAAGAAAATGTATGCATGAATGACATACAATCCGAACTATCATTATATCATAAAGGAACTGAAATGCATTTGGAGTTTAAATTTGAAAAAAATGGTGAAAATTAAACGGTAAATATCAAAAAGCAAATGTTAGAGTTTGCGGCAAAATAAACAAAACTAAAACTTAATGTGTTTACCAAAATTGGCATATTTTAGATATTTGTTTCATTCACAGGGCCGTTTATTTTTTCTATTTTGTCAGCCCTGAAACAATTCTTGATCTATTTTTTTTAGATTTTCAATGTTTAGATGAGTGTCTTACGAGATCCACGATCTGGTTGAGAGCCAGTCCAAGGCGGACCGTCACCACTGATGACTGGTTGCCGACCGGCCTTACATTGGTGCTGTAATTACTCAGTAAATCGGTCACCAGTCTGTACTCCACTTTGGAACATGCACACTCTGAAAATAAATGTAGAAAGTATGTAGAGAGTTTCAAATGCTTAGATCAGTTTTAAAATAGTTCTCATTGGCCAATTTCTTATTTTTCACCAATTTGAAACCCTTTCGCAGCTTTTCCATTGAAAACTCATGGGAGCCTTTTGTAAGTGTTGCCCTGTTGGCTTTGTATTACATTACATGTTATGGTTTATCTAGGCAGCTGTCCAGGATATTAATGCGGTGATTATAACCATCTGTCACAGATGTCTTGTTCGGTATTAGTGTAGATGTGACAGATTATTACAAGAGCAACATAAACAGTCGAACGCTGTAGCAGTTTAATTGAAATAAGCAGTGGCTACATCTGCTATGAGCCTGGAACAGCAAGTCTTCGAAAATAAAAAAATATCCAGTCCAATCCAAAAGTAACAATCATAGAGCTCTCATTTCAACAGGTATGATTTAGTCGTTTAAACGGGTTCGTTCCCTTAAATAAAGAGCAGGGGAACGCCTGAAAATTATGATGTATTTCTAGTTGGTGCCAGATGGATGGTAGGAATTCTGGTCAAACATCCGGTCACCTGCGAGGTTCTTTACTGTCCCATATCTGGGACAGTTACTAGTGTCTACTTCGAAAATATCCCTCATTTTGTTAATTTGACAGGACATATCAGAGTTTACCTGCAGGGAGGCATTGATGTGTTCATGAACAATTGAACTGTCGGAAATATCCAGGCAATCTATGACTGATACAATAATGGCTCGGAAGTGTGTTATTGGATGTTGGGTGACATAAGTCGTTTCAGGAATTGTATATGTAGCACTTGCGCCGTTACATCTTATGGCATGTGATTGTGGCCAGACATATATATGTGAGCTCATTAAGTTCACGGCTCTGAACAAAAGTGCATAATCTTTCCTATGTGGTAAAAGATTATCAAAACGAGAGGCTTCTAATCTTCTTTGTGTGGCAAACAAGGATGGATGTTTTCAACCTTTCATAAATATTGGTTCTATAAATAACTTTAAAAGTTTAAAATAACTTGATTAACAAAATTTCGATTTTTACCAAAATCTTCAGCTTTCTGGCATCATCGTTTAATAAAATAAAACAAGCTTATCTTTTTTGATAAAGTAAACTGAAAAAGTAATCCTCAATTGCATGGGCTTGAAATGTGTATTTCATATCAGGTTTATGATCTGGTTAATCAAATGTAATCTCGGGTAGTTTGCAATTACTCTTTTGATAACATGATCAATTACGATGGATCATAGAACAAAGGCTTTGCAACCAGATTATGTAAAGTACAGAAATATTCTTAATGGAAAATGTCAGATAAAATGTTAAATGCCGAAGGGTGAAACTAGGTTGTCTAGAGAACATTTTACATCCTGTAAAAAGGGGCCATGATTTTTTCTTCATGAGCGAATATACCTGCAGATTTTTCACTGGAGTAAGGAACAGTTACAGGGGAGTAAATAGTGGAATTGGGAATAGCATTTGCAACTTTTGTGTTTCTAGAAAAAAATATTTGAGATAGCCGTAGCCAAGCTGGGAACGCACCAAAGCTATGATGGATGAAAGCTGGTCACTCACAGCATCAAAATCCATTAAGGACCTGATATGTAATGATTACTTGCATAATGAGAGTGATGAAGCTTTTTATTACACTGTTCATCAAGATAATAATTACAAGTACACAGTGCTAGTCACCCATACCAATCTGCAGTTCAAACTTGATCAGACTTCTGACTACAGATTAATAATAAGAGTAATCAGAAAACAACAACCACCTTGGTGTGTACAAACTACACATTGATATTACTAGATTATTACTATTTTCTTGAGATGATTATTCATCGTTTATATATTACTGTATAGGTATGTGTCTGTATGTACAGGTAGGCTTTTACAATATACCATGGTTATACTGCACAAGGTATCTTCAAGATATGTAATAAAATAGAAAATCAGCACAATTAGAGGGCAGGTCATTCACATTGATGTTACAAATGCCAAATGTTAATAAATAAATACCCAAACACAGTCAAATTACTAAACATTGAAGGTATTAAAGACTAAACCTGCCCATCGAATTCGTTTAGCTCTCGTTCTATCACAATAAACCAGTATATTCACACAAATTAGGCATGACACAAACACGTATATTTGAATTTGGATGTCATTTGGGGGAATTATTTGCACAAATTGCTAATGCGTATCGGCACTATTTCCCTGCCATAAGTGCTATTAGGTCACCTGGGTATTGGCAGATAACATAACCAGATCTGAATGTAAATGTCACTGTAGATGTAATATTAAGGCTCCTCTGGGCGTGAGATGCTGAGAAGGTGTTTCTTAATGCACGATAGTAAATACTTTAACATGTTTCTTGAATTCTCAATGAGGATTATATGAATGTAAGATACTGATCATGCACATGTTAAACAATACCATTATGCATCCTAAGTGCTGTGATAAATGAGGCCGATGCCACATCAAATCCCAGATCAACGTGGTACTCTGATGTCATTACGTGTTTGTCCCTTAAGAGTTCATGATGCATACTTCGGTCTCTTTAAGGCCGCCATGTTTTAGTGCTTTCACAATTTGGCTTCCAGCATCAAAATGAACACAATATTTGCGAATGCATTCACTGCCTTGCCCTATTCAACTTTTTTTTATCTCCCACACCCTGTAAAATTTTCTCTTTAGGCTTTAACACGCCGTGAGAGTGTATGGTTTATAGAATAAGATAATACTGGTTGGTGACAGCATTGGGCACCACATGACCACCAAAATCTGTTCTATTTGGCTTGTGCATACAGTTTATAGTATGTTCCTAGGAAGGGGTTATTTAATAATTGTATATAATTCTAGGACATATGATTGTTAATTACTTGTAAGTAAAGTTTTAAAATATACAGTATATACATTGTCTATTTACTTGTCCATGCCAAGGAACAAAGATGTGTGAATAGCATTATATTACTGTTAACTTATATAAGATGTATTTTTTACATGTCTTTCAACGTTTCATGGATATTTGTTATAACCTCATCACATAAGGTTCACTCAGTTAATAAATATTTATTTTACTCAAAATAGTCTGCCTTTGTTTTCCTGCACTGCATTTGTAAAAAAAATATGTACAGTTAAATTACTCATTTCAAACATACAACCGTTCATTTAAATAATGTAATGTTTATTTAGATAATATTTGAAATATATTCTGTTATGAATTAAGTTCAATTTAAACACAGATTTATGATTTATGATGAATTAATGATATCTGCATATATCTCCATATACAGATAGTGTATTTCAGAACATGGTTCAAGGCAATTCACATCATATGATACAGTGTTTATATAAACATTGGTTTGTGATCACGCATTACTGGCGTCTACGAAGAACAAACTCTGATGTAAAGGCAGAAAGGGTAGGTCAGAATGGTCAATCTCTTGCCCTGAGATGAGAAATTGTCATAACAACCCTCAATACATTATCAAAATTATTGAATGGGCATGTAAACAATACATTAAAATGTCTCAGAGTATAATTGATTTTCAAACGCAGTGCACATGATATGAAAGGGGAATGTCGGGGAATGGACCTTTTCAATCGGAGGAAGAGAGTGTGGGTGAAAATTAAAATCACTTTTTTACTGTGATTACCAATTTTCAGTGTTTCCAACCGTGCATGTATATATATATATATATTCATTTTAAAAACTTACCTTTCAATATGATCCAGGAGAACAGAAGTATCAGCTTACTAACATACTTGACAGCCATCTTCGTTTTGCATTTGGTTGAGAATCATTGGATTGTTTTAATGCTATGTGTTCAAAAAGTCTGCCCAATATAAACATTAATCATATGGACAGATGTGATATCCTCAAATATATGTATACAATCTTGGTATCATGATCAACTCCTCCATTAATCAGGGATGTACCTTACTATTGTGTTTTTATGTCCCTGTACCGCCGCGGCTTGCCTATTTTCTCCCTGAACACCAAGGTGGCATGTGGTCTGTTAATGCCACAGTTCTGCTGCTGGATCTAACCAACTTACCCACTCACGCTACATTATAATATCTAATCCATCTGCTCTATCATACCTAAAAGGGTGCATATATATATATATTATCTTTATTATTGCTTATTTATTTCTGTAAACTAAACAATCTATATATCTTCATAATTTCAAATTTAAATCTTCTGATACAGATAACATCGTCCCACCCAATGCCAGCTCATATACCAAGTGATATCCTTTAGCTCTCATAAAAGAAAAGCAATGGTTGATATTTAATATGTCTGCTCTTTAAAGTAATTGATTCTGAATTTCCTCGACAATAACTACTGCATTTCTTCTATGATATATATTATGTTACTTTATTTTCACTTTCGAGTACTTTTGACCTTCAAAACAAGAAGCACAACACTCTTAGAAGCTTAGTTACCTTTGTAGGTATTTTTACCTGCCACATGAAAATTAAATATAGTCTCCAAAATATCTAGTTCACTGATACTAAACATATTACCTTAGGTTACTAAGATATTAAGTTAAAACACCGTTCAATGAGCAAACAACGATTTGGTAACTGATCGAAAATCATAAAGTATGAAGCATTCAGGAATCAGGAATTGACATGGTGCAGTCAGGAAATAGGAATTGACATGGTGCAGTCAGGAAATGGGAATTGACATGGTGCAGTCAGGAAATAGGAATTGACATGGTGCAGTCAGGAAATGGGAATTGACATGGTGCAGTCAGGAAATAGGAATTGACATGGTGCAAGCAGGAAATAGGAATTGACATGGTGCAGTCAGGAAATGGGAATTGACATGGTGCAGTCAGGAAATGGGAATTGACATGGTGCAGTCAGGAAATAGGAATTGACATGGTGCAGTCAGGAAATGGGAATTGACATGGTGCAAGCAGGAAATGGGAATTGACATGGTGCAAGCAGGAAATGGGAATTGACATGGTGCAGTCAGGAAATAGGAATTGACATGGTGCAAGCAGGAAATGGGAATTGACATGGTGCAGTCAGGAAATAGGAATTGACATGGTGCAAGCAGGAAATGGGAATTGACATGGTGCAAGCAGGAAATGGGAATTGACATTGTGCAAGCAGGAAATGGGAATTGACATGGTGCAAGCAGGAAATGGGAATTGACATGGTGCAGTCATGGTGCAGTCAGGAAATAGGAATTGACATGGTGCAAGCAGGAAATGGGAATTGACATGGTGCAGTCAGGAAATAGGAATTGACATGGTGCAAGCAGGAAATGGGAATTGACATGGTGCAGTCAGGAAATAAGAATTGACATGGTGCAAGCAGGAAATGAGAATTGACATGGTGCAGTCAGGAAATAAGAATTGACATGGTGCAGTCAGGAAATGGGAATTGACATGGTGCAGTCAGGAAATAGGAATTGACATGGTGCAAGCAGGAAATGGGAATTGACATGGTGCAGTCAGGAAATAGGAATTGACATGGTGCAGTCATGGTGCAGTCATGAATCAGGAATTGACATGGTGCAGTCATGGTGCAGTCATGAATCAGGAATTGACATGGTGCAGTCATGGTGCAGTCATGAATCAGGAATTGACATGGTGCAGTCTGGAAATAGGAATTGACATGGTGCAGTCATGGTGCAGTCATGAATCAGGAATTGACATGGTGCAGTCATGGTGCAGTCATGAATCAGGAATTGACATGGTGCAGTCATGGTGCAGTCATGAATCAGGAATTGACATGGTGCAGTCTGGAAATAGGAATTGACATGGTGCAGTCATGGTGCAGTCATGAATCAGGAATTGACATGGTGCAGTCTGGAAATAGGAATTGACATGGTGCAGTCTGGAAATGGGAATTGACAGAAAAGTATCAAACAATTCAAAAGAACATATACACGATAAATAAAGAATGTTATGAGTATTTCTTATGTCATACATATCTTTTGCATATATTAGGAATCATTGATAGTAATTTACAGAATTTGGACGTGACCCAGGGAAAAGGCGTCTGTTGGTCATGATGGAGACCAGAGTTCAATTCCTGTTTGAGACAAGAACTTTAATCATGCTGCATGATTGAGAAGTTTGGAAGTTACTGAGTTTAATGTCACTCAAACCAATACTCAAGGACTAGATATCAAACCTTTAAATATTTTATATTTGTAATAATGCAAAATAATGAAAACCGAATTACTTTTTAGTCCAGATGTCAGGCTCTATGTGTTATGTTAATATATGATAAACGTTCTGCCTTCATCGAGATCAGTTAAATATCACAGCTGAACTGCGAAATATTTTCTAAGCTGTTTGGTATTTTTTTTTTGGTAATTTGTCCAGGTATGTTATGCATTAGTTCACTTTTAAAAAACTACATCAGTATCAGTAAGTTAGACAGGCCAACTAACAGAGTTGGCTAAGCAATGGATGAAAGGGCCGTGAAACATCATTTCACTAGGAACGTGACATACGCTGGTTACCAAACCAGGAAGGTTTAAACACATGATAACCCTCCACAGACAAAAAGTGGTGCGATGTAATTCACTTATATATATTACCATCTGAACATATATTTGAGAGGAATTCTTTAATTTCGAGAAGACAATAGATTACACACTTCATAATGTGAAGTGAGATAATAAAATAATAAAATAAATTTCCATACAAACAGATAATGACATGGACAGTCAAATACACTGAAAATGGCCTCATTCCTTAATTTGGCGCTAAAACAACCATTCAAATGGTGTTTTTACGACTCTTTCAGCAACTATGGCCATATCATAAACAACCATTCACGAATTCAAATTAATGAAAAACTAATGACTGAACATCATTATATGAGAAGTTTGACAGAAAAGCACTGAAGATAGTGACAAAGAAAAAAGGTAGAAAATTATTTCTGCAAGAGCAGTCAAGCAGGGCGTCTTATTCTATTTCCAGCAACTATCACCGCAATCCGCACCTCAGACGGTAAATAGGAATGATGGAAGGACTGCTCTATCTTATATGTTTGTTATCTCTTATTTCACACAATGTTTGTATTGCCGGTAAGTAAAGTGGATTTAATAATACGATATTAGGGCTGGTAATAAACAAATATTAATAAAGTTTCTTATTATTGGAAAAACATTTTGAGTTTGAATATCATCGAATGTCAATGCGCAAAGAATAGATTTTCTGTGAGTATTACCGACTTATCTTTAATTTCAGATGAGGATGAAATAAATTTGGCTTTAAATAATCAAGCAGTTATGAGCAGCCAGATAAATATTGATTCACAGGCAGCCTTCGCAGTAGATGGAGACCAATCGAGTTGTGCCCAGGCTAAGCTTGGTGTTAACCAGTGGTTTCATGTTGATCTACAGGAATTTTATGAAGTTTCTAGAGTCGTTATCTTTCCGGGGAATGAGACTATCGTCATTGGTAAGTATCACACACACACACACACACACACACACACACACACACACACACACACACACACACACACACACACACACACACACACACACACACACACACACACACACACACACACACTACCCTGTCTGAAGAAAGTCCAGAGACCATCTTGTGAGAAATATCTATCTTTTTTACAGGAAATTTCCAAATCTACCTCATAATGGCCACGCCGCGGATGGCGCAGTCTAAAGGATATTCTCAGGGATTAATTTGCGCTGAGGAGACCGGAACACTGCTGCGGGGAACACCGAGGGAATACCACTGCATGACGCCGCACTCTATCAGATATGTGGCAATACAAACTACACAAAATGTTCATATACGAATATGCGAACTGAAAGTCTACGGGAAGCGTAAGATTTTGAATTATAATATTCACAATATACCAGAGCAATATGAATCTATATTTGTCCAAGTAATGTATGTATGTATGTATGTATGTATGTATGTATGTATGTATGTATGTATGTATGTATGTATGTATGTATGTATGTATGTATGTATGTATGTATGTATGTATGTATGTATGTATGTATGTATGTATGTATGTATGTATGTATGTATGTATGTATGTATGTATGTATGTATGTATGTATGTATGTATGTATGTATGTATGTATGTATGTATGTATGTATGTATGTATGTATGTATGTATGTATGTATGTATGTATGTATGTATGTATGTATGTATGTATGTATGTATGTATGTATGTATGTATGTATGTATGTATGTATGTATGTATGTATGTATGTATGTATGTATGTATGTATGTATGTATGTATGTATGTATGTATGTATGTATGTATGTATGTATGTATGTATGTATGTATGTATGTATGTATGTATGTATGTATGTATGTATGTATGTATGTATGTATGTATGTATGTATGTATGTATGTATGTATGTATGTATGTATGTATGTATGTATGTATGTATGTATGTATGTATGTATGTATGTATGTATGTATGTATGTATGTATGTATGTATGTATGTATGTATGTATGTATGTATGTATGTATGTATGTATGTATGTATGTATGTATGTATGTATGTATGTATGTATGTATGTATGTATGTATGTATGTATGTATGTATGTATGTATGTATGTATGTATGTATGTAGGTATGTATGTATGTATGTATGTATGTATGTATGTATGTATGTATGTATGTATGTATGTATGTATGTATGTATGTATGTATGTATGTATGTATGTATGTATGTATGTATGTATATATAATAATAATAATAATAATAAAAAAAAAATTGTATAGCGCTGATACCAGACTAGTCTGTTCATAGCGCTGAGCTCAGGACATGCATCCTAAAGAGATGAGTTTTCAGCCTCTTCTTAAACAAGGAGACTGATGTACTTGTCCTAATATCAGTAGGTAAGGAATTTCATAGTCGTGGACCTACAGATGAGAAGGCCCTGTCACCTACTGTCTTTAGCCTGGTAGTTGGTACTTGTAAGTGGGTGCCGTCATTGGATCTTAGACAGCGTTCACCTTCCTTAATCAGGAGTAGATTACGTAAGTAAGGCGGAGCCTTACCATTTAGGGCTTTCCAGGTTAATAGAAGAATTTTAAAATCAATTCTCGCGTGAACGAACAGGAAGCCAGTGCAATTCCTGCAATTTTCCTGAAATGTGATCGAATTTCCTGATTTTTCCTACTACCCGTGCTGCAGAGTTTTGGAGGTATTGCAGTTTCCTGATGTCGGTTTTAGGAAGACCTGCCAGAAGACCATTACCGTAGTCCAGGGTCGATGTAACAAAGGCATGTGTAAGTGTTACCGCGGTCTTCTCGTCTAGACAGTGTCTGATAGCCGCCAGGTTCCTAATTTGATAATAGCCCTTCTGACACATTTTCTTGATCTGGGCCTTCATGTCCATGCTGGAGTCAAATGTGATGCCAAGGTCAACCACTGATTAACTAGGAGCAATATCAGAGAAAATGTATGTATGCATGTATGTATGCATGTGTGTATGTGTGTGTGTATGTGTGTGTGTATGTGTGTATGTATGTATGTATGTGTGTATGTATGTATGTATGTATGTATGTATGTATGTATGTATGTATGTACGTATGTATGTATGTACGTATGTATGTATGTATGTACGTATGTACGTATGTACGTATGTACGTATGTACGTATGTATGTATGTATGTATGCATGTGTGTATGTATGTGTGTATGTGTGTGTGTGTATGTGTGTATGTATGTATGTATGTATGTATGTATGTATGTATGTATCTATGTATCTATGTATCTATGAATGTACGTACGTATGTATGTATGTATGTATGTATGTATGTATGTATGTATGTATGTATGTATGTATGTATGTATGTATGTATGTATGTATCTATGTATGTATGTATGTACGTACGTATGTTCCAGGTAGAGAGAATATAGCATTAAATAAGAGAACAGCACAAAGTTCTACTCATCCCAAGAACAGCTTTGTGTACACATCAAATCAAGCGGTGGATGGTGATGAGTCTAATAGAGCCCACAATGAAATTACCTGGTCTTGTAGCCATACTCAGAGGACCAACGATCCATCTTGGTGGATTTTGAATCTTGATGATGTGTTTGAGATTCACCAGGTGGTAATTGTATTTAGACAGGATATATTAATTACTGGTAAGTATATTTCAATCCATAGTATCTCAGATGTAGATTTTTTTATGTCCAGCGATTATGCTCTGAAATAACTTACAAATCATATTAAAATCTCAATTTGAAATATAACATATCAGAAATGCCTATATGATAATCTGCAATATTTTTCTTTTCTTGAAAACCGAAAAACGATTGAAAGCACATCAACATAATTAATAACTCTGTAGCCTCCATGTTATAGTTCCTTTGCAAATGTGTCTGAGCGCCGGAAATTCCTAATGTAAAACCGCAAATACAAAGATTTCATCCTTGTGTTCTGAATTTAGTTGTCATATTTTATATGAAGATTTCATCTTCGGCACAAGTACTTGTCCCATCCAGGATTCACGGAAGACAGACATCTCACCAACTGAGCCACGTCCAGGCATTCCCAGTCACATTGTATTTCACCTCAAGCCTGACCAGCAGTATATGATGGTCAACTGTATGAAACGCTACTGACAGATTAAGTAGCAGTAATACTACTGACTCTCTCTCAATCTCAGCACTAAGTTGTCATGTTGTACTTCAGAAGAGCTGTCCCAGTAATATGATATTACCTGTATGCTGATTGGAACTTGACAGTGAGGCCATTTTGCTCTAGGTATGGTACTAATTGACAGAGTACTACTCACTCACTAAGTTTGGAGATATAGGTTAGGTTGCAGACCAGTATATACTTTTTCTCAATCAGCTCTAGGCCAAGCTTTTTTAAGAGTGGCGCAATCATGGCAGGTTTCATATCAACAGATACTTTCGCATCTGATAACGATTTATTTGTGATGGGATCCTGCTCAGATGACTTCTTTCCTGCTTTCTTGATTAACTTCAGATCATCATCAAACAATAGTGGTAAGAACTTTTCCAAAGGCTGGGTGCTATTTATAGTCTCATTCTCAGTCATGGCCTCTGCATTGTTCATCATGCCATCTGGCGGTGAACTTTTAATGAGAGGTGCAATGTCTATTTCCCTGTGGATTTTCTCAATTTTTCAAAGTAAAATGTCTTTGAACCTGTTTGTCTGGGGAGAAGGATCATTGCGAGTCATAGAGGTGCCCTGTTTATAACCTTCAGAATCCTAACATGGGCCACATCCTGAGGCAAACAGGGTGCCACTTAAACGCGCAGTCACACTTGCGCCGGGCGCCAGCTGGGAAATAAGAATCGACAATTGAGATATGACTTGGGTTTGGTCACATTACACAAGTATCGAGTTCAGCCGAAGCTCGGAAATTGATGTGTGTCCATTGAAAGACTCACCCCATTAGATCCATTTTCTTGATTGCAAATGACTTTGGTCCGATTAATCGTGTTTCGTTGGAGCTGTCCATCGGTGTCTGATAGACACTTCCTTAACTTCCCCAATAAGGCACCAGATGTCCCAAGGTTCCTTTCAATGACGTCATTATTGGTTGGGGTCATCCTGGTGGCTTTCCTGGGTGGCGCCACTCCACTGGTCCCCAAGATGCTCGTGTTTGTTTTAAATAATACCAAGTGATAAGCTTCTGGAGTAATGGTTTACTCTTCACACTGCTTATTCTCAATATATATACAAAGTTAAACAATCACAACACTATATCACTTAATCCTCAAGCTGCCACAAACAAATATTTTAGTTTGTGATTTTAATGCTAACACCATCTATATGTGGGTGATAGAAACAGTATCAATGCCAAGGGCACCAATATTCTATGTCAAATCTTTCTGTGGAAAAGATGAATAAGGCAGTGATCATTATCCCATTATGTGTGTGTGTGTGTGAGTATGTGTGTGTGTATGATTTTTCATATCTCTATCTTTGTTGACATATATATAGGTGATTTTCACATTACTATACACCCCAATGAGCCGTCTCTGCCCCTTTTGGGGAACACGGCTGGACACAATGGGATCATGTGCGCCACACAGAATGGAGCCCCTGCCCTAGGAGAGAGGAAAGTGTTCAACTGTAGTACCCCCAATATGGGCAGCTTCCTTGTCATCCAACAAAAGGTCACAAATTCTTACCTCCAGCTTTGTGAGGTGGAAGTCTTTGGAAGTGGTAAGTTTGATTTTATTTGATAAAAAATCTTTCTAATGGCAAGTTAGATTGTAGCAGGACAAACAGGGGTTTATGGAAGTGAGACTGGTGAACGTTCTCCAAAAACATCAGCTTGAGTTGATTGGTTGTTGAACAGCGTTGAATATAATCAGTTATAATTATATAAGGATGTAACATTTTAATGTTGTTAGATAACATGGATATTTATCTCATCTTTGGTGCCTCAAGAAAGTGTTCTGCAGATGCCTCAAGAAAGTGTTTTTGCAGATCACCCCTCTGCCGAACTACTTTCATAGATCACCCTTATCCCGAACTTTTCATATTTACATAATTTTGAAATGAATAAAAAGTTTGTTTAAAGTATTTGTGAATAAATGTCATACAATAAATAAATGTAACCAGTCTTAGGCCAGTTCTTCAAAAAATCATCTGTTAATTTCTCTGAAATGAACATGTCTGGGTTTGTTTTGACCTAGAGCAGACGACATTTTAGATTTGGGTGATGGGTACTTTGAAACAGACAGGCGGGACCCTTGTTGGCAACCTTTGTGGGAAGCTGATGATTGATTACATTATGTAAATGAGCTGAGAATTAAGATGAGCCTCACACAACATAGTTTTGCACTTATTACCCTGTTTTAACTGCTTTACTTTGACGATAAAGTTGATTGCAAACCCCACCTATCTGCAGTGGATAAGTATGTGTTTGAACATGAGTTTGCAGAGTTCAGGGAGACAGATCTCTCTCGTTGGTTCGGACTGTTGAGATTATTATGCCTTATTATTTGATAATTTAAACCACTTTCTTATTCATTCTAATGGTGGAGCTCTTGTTTACCTAAGTCATGTGGTTATTTAATAAGAATTACAAAGCATCATACCGCATAAAAGATAAAAATGTCTTTCAAACACGTAACATATGTATTATTTCTGTGATTGATGCATTGTTATTGACTTTGTGGAGCTCTGTGCCCTTGATTTTGACATTTGACCTTGAATGTGTTTTGTTTTATCAATATCCCCAAGGGAGCCTTAGGTGTGAATACATTTAGACGTTGTCCTATGTCATTATGTCATGTCGTTTTACCTGTACTATTAGTTAAAGATGGCAAAAATCGATTTTCCCCTTTTCCCTCAAAGTTAACAAATATATTAAAACATTTCTGAAAATGTTATTCTTGAATTTGGTGATACAGGTATTGTATTATGTTGCCATTACAGTGAAACTTCTGGAGCTCGTCGGCCTTGGGAGACAAATGTCTATAACTATAATCATTATGTCTATAATCTTCACATTTTGCCTCTAGTTCTAAACATGTCCACCAGGGAACACCACTCTAGTGAATTAATAAAGCCAGGGATAAAGGAATTAGTACGGGAGCCAATCTCAGATGATGCTTATATTAGAGGTTACTGGTCCCCAAAAATGCATGGTCTAATTTTTGTATATTAAGGAAGACATATTGTAGGTCATCTTTTCATGAAAAAAATTGTTGTTCATTTAGATGTTGAGATATAACTGTTGCCATGGTAACTAAACTTTTTATAGCATATTAAAAATTAAATACTTTCCCCATAACTTTTTAATTTTTTATATTAAAATTCCTAAACTTTGCATATACATCAAATCCATAACACTTTTTGATCAGAGGTAAAATTAGCAATATCAAAATATTTTTGGTTGCCATGGTAACAGTTATATAAGCATCCATTAATAACATACCAAGTTAAAATAAGTTAAGTTAAGTTAAGTTAACATATCAATTACATATTTTCGTGCCCATGTTCATAGATTATTAATATGAATTTAATATTTGGCATGAACACATACCAATACATTACAAAAACTATTTTCAAGGGAAATTGGTTGCCATGAAAACCAATTTAATCAAATTTCCACACTTTTTTCAAAGAGACATACTTAATTTATTGCCGAGATAAATACATTGATTATGACCCTTTTTGTCAAACGTAAACCTTTTAATTAGGTCACATAATACTTGACAAAAACGTAATATGTACACTATGAAACAAAATCTCCATCTTCACACTACTGAACTCAAGGTCCTTTTGTGACAGGGATATTCACCCCTGCACTACTGAGTATGGTAGAATACGATAGATTACAGTAGAGTATGGTGAAGTATGGTAAAAATGAGTTACTGTCTCCAATCGGCAGCCATACCGGTTTTCTCTCAGATCCTCCCCAGTCTGATTACACAAACAATATTGATCGGCCCATACATGTAGGTATCAGTTATTTACACTGGCAGTTCTCATATGTACCAATTGGTATTTTCTTTTAGCTGGCAAAGTTTGTGAAATCTTTGTCTGGAATTTTGAAGAGAGAGACTGTAACACCTAGAGGAAGAGAGTTTAACTTTCTCTGAAAAGACCAGCAAGAGAACAGTAACTTTCAGGTTTTCTATTTCTTGGTTTAGCATTATATAAGTATGGTCCAGAGACCATCCTTTATATGATTTAGTGAATGGATGCACATGGGCAGCCACTTGTACTGTAAAAACGTGGTATGTTTTATAGGTCATAGTCAGTTGTGTGAAGTAACCAGTAGTGCGGTTTGGACTTTTCTATCCCTACCTCATATATTTGCTGTCAATCGTTTACAAATGCTGCGGATGCACACATATATGGGTTTTTCAATTTTTATTATGTAAAAAATGTATGGAATTTGTTGGTGCTGATAGCGAGGAACATGTGTGACTGACATATATGTTTTTGGACAGATCACCATTTTAACCCAGTTTATATCCTGTTGAACATATAACACAAATAATATCACCTGTGTAGCATACATCAAACCATGTAATTTTATTTTGCTTTCCATTCAGTGAATGATATTAAGTCATATGTATTGTATAGTTCTTGTGTCATGTAGTAAAGGACAATCAACCTGTGATATTACCCAGACATACGTCATGATGGTCCATGACACTTATTATGAAGCATAATACATTGTAATACTGAGCTCTGATTGGCCGATATCTCAGACATGTGACATCCATGCTTTACATCAGCACCACATATGCCCGGTATGCATCACAATTGGATGTTGGTATTTATTGATTGATTATATAAATATTGCAGAGATCTCTCCTGAAAAGGCCTCATGTCCTCAGAGGTTTCTTGAGCTCAGTTCCCCCAATGAGGGTATTTCCTCGGACTGTCCATCATTAGGTTGGAAAGATGATTTGACATATGCTGAATGTATACAATCGGCATGTGACGTAGAGGGAAAAGTGGTCACATACTCTGACAGAGTGTGCTATGTCAGGAATTGTGAAGACAATGATCTTAAACTGACAAATCTAACTGGCGGATGGTACATAGCTAAAGAAGTTGGTAAGATTCATACTCAGTGGACATCAATATTTATTTCAAGATATCAGAACAATGGATATTTTAGGACAATCTGTCAATTAAGAACTAGTATGTTATAAAATTATATGCATGATATAATGTAATAGTAGGTATACTATAACGCTAATATTATAACTTTCAGATAACTGTTGGCTGCAATTTAAGTTAATGTCAGAAGGTAAGAGAAGGCTGAAATCCAGATGTCCGCTTATAAAAGAATATCCATATATTTCTGTGGATAAGTGTAAATTGCTGGCATGTGAGAGTAAGGATGGCAATACAATAAACTACAAGGATGGAAACTGTAGCGTGTTGCAGTGCCCAGCAGGAGACCCACAACTCATAAAAGATGATGATGAATGGTATGTTTACCAGAGCCAAGGTAAGACTGCAAAATAATTTACACATCAATCTTATTCATCATTCCTACAAAAAATGATTCTAAAAAAATATTTTGTTAATATTTAACCATCCTTAATTGACTCGAGCAAACCTTATGTTGCTATAAAAAAACGTCTTTAGTGTGGCCACCATGATTGACAAGGTTATTTAATGTGTCTGATATGCATTATGAAGCACAATGTAAGTGAATTATTCTAACATAGGTTAGTTACGCTCAATTCCATTTTAATTTAGTCTTATTTTTTAACGAAAGTCAATTAAAGTAACGACTTCAGACTTGTATATTAGATAGGTATTAAAATGGACATTTTCATTTTTAAATATGTTTGCCGTGGGGCTTCAATAAGAAACACAAAGAACATTTATTCATGGTTATGAATGTTGAACATAATTTTCTTTTATCGTATTTTAGGTAAAGAAATAAAGATATTTTCCATGATAGAAAAGCTAAAGGCTGAGCTAAAGATGCACCGGTATGTCATTGGGGGACTGGCTGGGGTTATTGGCCTGGGCATAACAATTTTGATTTTGACATGCACTCTTAAACGAAGAAAGACCGATAGGAATGCACGGACCGAGGAGCAAGATGTTTACGTTACTCCCGACTCCGATGACATAGACCAAAGATCTGACAAATATGCAACGCCTAAAGAGAAAATGCGCCCAGAATCAGAAATAGAATATGAGGACACAAATGAGACTAACTATGAAAATGAAACTGAATTCCCTCCTCAACTTCCCGCCCGTAACTCAAAAAAGTGAGAAAAACAAACAAAAAGGTTTCATTTTAATGTTTATACATTATACACAAATGAAGGTATGAAAATTACATATACCCTTAACTAAAATGTCACATATATATGAAGATTTGAGCTGAGAAAACAACCATAAGTAGCTTCAACCCTTATCTTCATCAGAACATGTCGTGACTAATGAATTATAATCAGTTACTATTGAGTGATATATCCGACTCGTGTGATTAAATCAGATTGGTATGATTACTCTTGAGTGATATATCAGACTGGTGTGATTACTCTTGAGTGATATATCAGATTGGTATGATTACTCTTGAGTGATATATAATACTGGTGTGATTACTCTTGAGTGATATATCATACTGGTGTGATTACTCTTGAGTGATATATCAGATTGGTATGATTACTCTTGAGTGATATATCATACTGGTGTGATTACTCTTGAGTGATATATCAGATTGGTGTGATTACTCTTGAGTGATATATCAGATTGGTATGATTACTCTTGAGTGATATATCAGACTGGTGTGATTACTCTTGAGTGATATATCAGACTGGTGTGATTAATGTTGAGAGATATATCAGACTGGTGTGATTACTCTTGAGTGATATATCAGATTGGTGTGATTAATGTTGAGTGATATATCAGACTGGTGTGATTACTCTTGAGTGATATATCAGATTGGTGTGATTAATGTTGAGAGATATATCAGATTGGTGTGATTAGTCTTGAGTGATATATCAGACTGGTGTGATTACTCTTGAGTGATATATCAGATTGGTATGATTAATGTTGAGAGATATATCAGACTGGTGTGATTACTCTTGAGTGATATATCAGACTCGTGTGATTACTCTATAGTGATATATCAGACTGGTGTGATTAATGTTGAGAGATATATCAGACTGGTGTGATTACTCTTGAGTGATATATCAGACTCGTGTGATTACTCTTGAGTGATATATCATACCGGTGTGATTACTCTTGAGAGATATATCAGACTGGTGTGATTACTCTTGAGAGATATATCAGACTGGTGTGATTACTGTTGAGTGATATATCATACCGGTGTGATTACTCTTGAGTGCTATATCAGACTGGTGTGATTACTCTTGAGTGATATATCATACTGGTGTGAATAATGTTGAGTGATATATCAGACTGGTGTGATTACACTTGAGTGATATATCAGACTGGTGTGATTACTCTTGAGTGATATATCAGACCGGTGTGATTACTCTTGAGTGATATATCAGACTGGTGTGATTACTCTTGAGTGATATATCAGACTGGTGTGATTACTCTTGAGTGATATATCAGACTGGTGTGATTACTCTTGAATGATATATCAGACTGGTGTGATTACTCTTGAGTGATAGATCAGACTGGTGTGAGACATTATATTTGATAGTTTAGATTTATGAAGTAGATTAGGTTTTGTTTGTTAGGGGTTTTACATGACCTTTGACATTGTTCTATTTACTTGACATTGATAATTTACTCTACACTTGACCCCACGGCCATCAAACAAGGAGCAGCTAGGTGTTGCAGCCACATTTCCAATGCAAGCCCTATCCTCGAGCTAGGCAGCGGCAGTGAAGGAACCCTACTCAAACTCAAACTCAAACTCAAACTCAAACATCATTTACTTGACCTAACATATAGTCAATATATACAAATATATAATCTATGCCGTATGTCCAGGTCAGGGAGACTCTCACATACGCTATGGATCGCCATCATGGGAGCCAACCAAAGAAAGATTTACAATTCAATGTTGTATGTATAATTGTATGTTTACTCTTAGGATGATGTTCAATTTTGTCATACTTGAGGGTTTGTACAAGATAGTAAAAAAGTAATAATTATGAATTAGACAATTGTATAAAATGATTATATAAATCAGGTGTAAGTAGTTTATACAATGAATAAATTGTTACAGTGAATAAGCTAGATTTCAATGAATAATACTGTTACAAAAAGTAAATTATGTTACAATGACAAACTAATTCAAAATTATGTTTTAATGAAAAATTTAATTAATTACCTCACAATGAATAAATAAATGAATGAATGCCCACCCCCTTCCCATCTTGAAGGGTTGTGTGTGCAAAGATGCATATCATATTGTAATTATCAATAGGCAAATCGCATAATATAGCATGTTTTCAATTGCAACAGATTAGACTGGTGGCAGAGATAAATGCCTAATCAATGTAATTAACGACTCAATTTCTTGAGCATATGTAACAATTTTCTATAGTGCAAATTTTTTTGTATGATTGTATTGCTCAATTAGTGAAAAATTCATGAAGGTATTACACACCCTATTAATGAATTTCTAGAAAGGACAACACCTTTTGAACATCTCTCATATGAAAAATATATCTCACAAAAATCAGTTAAAAATGGGTTTCTTTTTCAAATATTTCATGTTTGACCTCTTTGTTCAACCCCTTATACTAATTGCTCAATTAATGAAATATTTAGGCAGATACTATGTACCCTATAGATTGAACGTTGAAACATCTCTCACATTGAAAAGAAATCATGCTAAAAACAGTTAAAATTTGATGATTTTGTAATATATCTATATTTGACCTCCTAAATCAACCCCTTATGTGAATTGCTCAATTAATGAAAAATTCATGAAGGAATTACACACCTATTAATGAATTTCTATAAAGGACAACACCTTTGAAACATCTCTCATATGAAAAATATATACCACCAAAATCAGTTAAAAACGGGTTACTTTTTCAAATGTTTCATGTTTGACCTCTTTGTTCAACCCCTTATACTAATTGCTCAATTAATGAAATATTTGGGCAGATACTATGTGCCCTATAGATGAATCCCTATAAAGGAAAACATCATTGAAACATCTCTCATATAGAAAAAATAATGTACAAAACAAAATTATAATTCATAGATTTCTAATTTCTTTCTCATGTTTGACCTCTTAATTCAACCCCTTAAAAAATTGCTCAATTAGTGGAAAATCCTGGAAGATACTAGGGACCCTATAGATGAATGCCTATAAAAGACAACACCATTGAAACATCTCTCATAATTATTTTTAATTTCAGAATATCTATTATTGGTTTTTTTTTCAAAGTCCAATTTTAACAATTTTGTTTTCACCTTTAAATATTTTTTTGGCATTGCGATTTTTTGTGGCAATATATATATCCCCTGGTAGTAATCCCTGAAAAATTGAAAAGAATTGACGCATTGCGTCATATGCTTTAAAATTAAAATGTAACGCAAAGTCAAATTTTCGCGAAAAAAATTGAAAAATGAACTGTGAACTGTGAACTATCTTCCCGCACGTGGCCTGTTCTGACTTGTAAATCTTATTAGGTACTTTGTCCTGTCAAGGACCATTTAGTTAGCAGCACTTTAACTGCTACATGTTGATCCTGTCACGACCGGTATAATGTTGAAAGTGACGTAAAACCAAAATCAACAAAACATCGGTGATACATAAGATGATGTTGACTTCCATTTTAATGTGGTCGGCAATGTAATGATAGATTGACTGCAAACCAAGAATGTGAAATAATATGTCTCAGTGCAGTCCATGTATGACCAAATGTGGACCCAAAGAAAATATAGAGTGAGCAATCTTGCCATGAGGATATGTCACTTAAAAACATTGCATTACACAAGACATATTCATAATTCATCTGCTATTAATTCAGTATCACACCTGTATGGAAATAATCATGTTTTGTCAAAAAATGTACAAATTAAGGGATTTTTTTTTGTACATTTCTTGATTATCTATTTATTATTTATTGTGGGACAAATATGTGATTAAGCTAAAGGATGTGTATAACTCCTTGCACGAGAACTCTATGGCTTATTACTGACAATGCATTACAAAATATTTTTTTTAATCAAGTTGAATCTTTGAAGTAAATGCTCTTGTGTTGACCTTACTCCCATTTTACGACACAGTGCCACAGCGTTATGACGCCACAAAGAACACAAAAACTGTCAATTTAACGGCTTTTTTGGAAAGTTGAAATGAAAAGTTCAAATGACCTTCTTGGAAATTTGTTATTAGCAAATACCTACTAAAAGGTTATTAGCAAATACCTACTAAAAATAAGCCCTTCTGTGAGGGACGTCATGAACAATGGTCTTCTGAGAACTATATATTAATGCACATAGAAACTTCTATAAACCCATAACGTAATAAGATCAATTAATATAAAAAGCAATTTAAATCGGCTTTGTGTACGTCCCAGCCAGGCCACCGCAGCTACCAGAGGATACAGCCAACTTACCAAACTGTGTCGAGCTGTAGATCAAGGCGGAGGTACATGAAAGTAAGTATACTGGTGTGGAGGAACATATCATCATCACAACGTAATAACTATTGCAATGAAAAAAGTAAGGTTTAAATTGCAACTGTCATCATCAACACAATATTTCGCTAGAAATTCTATTTTCTAACAAGCTTTGGGACATGGTGAAAAAAGTTTTTATATATATATATACATACATATGTATATATATATATATATATATATATATATATATATATATATATATATATATATATATATATATATATATATATGATTGTAATAGATATGTCAGTGAATATAACTATGTCTAAAATATGGCATATAACTATGTTTAAGATATGGCATAGTTTCTCTTGCCAATCACAAATCAGTATTGCTGTGCTTAATATCACGTTAATATCACCTCTATAAACTCACTGCATGAACTGAGAAATGCCCATTCTGCAACCTAAGGCCAGCAATTCAAGATGTAGATTTCTATAATTTCTAAAGAAAATCTATGATTATATTAATAGACTGTGAGTACTCTGCATTACATAGGGAGTATTCAATTTCTACCTCTGCAGTCATTGCCCTGTTTTTGATATCATTGAAAGTTTGGAATTCCCAGAGTCATAAATACTTGCCTTGCTCACAAAAATATCATAAAATCTGAATTGGCCAACATCAGGTCATAAGCTGTAACCAGGCGCATGGCACATAAACTGACCAATAAGAAAGTCAGTTACTGGAGTGTTGCATATTTTCTGGAGAAGTCATATGGAAAGTAGTCCAGTAGGATGTTAGTTTCATAGGGAGTTAATGTGTTGATATGTACTCAATGCGTTCACTCATAACAGAAATCAAGATGGTCAAATGCTGATTAAGAATGTGCTTGATTTCTCATAAGGGAAGTACACGTCATGAGAAATTGCTATTATATTGCTATTAAACATGCAGAAATTAATATTAATGTCCTAAATGTTCAAAGCCAAATGTTCAATTATCATTATAAAGATGACAAATGCTGTATTGTGTTCATCTTTAATGTTTGCAGATTTCTTAAACATGGGTTGTGGATCAAGTTCAAATGCCAGGGCCGTTGTTATAACCGTGAAAACAGGAGATATAATTTCTTCTTCTGGGAGTGACAATGATGTAAGTTATCTTCTGAATCTTATCTCTGTGCATCTTAGCATCAATAAAGTTAATAGATATCTGAAAAGGTGACTGCATCTGTTAACCTTTCTGTTTCCAAATAGGTTACTGCCTGTCTATAACAAGGTCACTGCCTCTTATGATTCCACATGACAATTTTAGTGTCTTTGATAATGTTATTGCTCTTGATACTGTTGTTGTGCCAATCAGAGCCAACTGCGCTGAAGGTTCGGCTCCCAATTGAATGACCAAAACAACAAACGATCCCACCTGTACAGCAATGATCAATATACACTAATAACTGTCCATATATGGACAGTAAACCACCTCGTAGGTGCCCGTATGCCTTGCCCGGAACTCCGGTCACACGTCACTGGAAATATGTGGTTGTTGTTTGGGGTTACCCTGTTCTATATTTATGTCAATTAATCAGAGCAATCCCCTCCAAAATAGTGACAATATTCGCCCGCTGCACAACGAGAGGTCCTTGATAGTCCTAACATAGATTTGGGCTAGCATAGTCTAAATTCTCAATGAATCGGTGTCTTTGTTGATTTTATAAGTGGACGAAGGGAGTTGGTGGGTTTAACTCCCACTGCCGGCAGTGATCACTTTCACACTGGCTATAGGCCAAGACACATACGGCCTATATGGACGTTGGTGTTTAGGCTTTATTTGCCTAAAATGAAGAAATACATACGTCTAAATGGCCAGTTTAAATGTAATCACTGGTATGATAATGATTTTGATAACATAGAAGTATTGGTGTATAAATTTGTACATCGCTTTTATTTTTAACATCACATAGATCTACTGGCAATGCAACAAATATATGGTCTGATGTCATGTCAATGTCAATATGGGCCTAGTTTGATACTCCGCATTACACTGGTAGTATTCAATTACTACATCTGCAGTCATTTCCCTGTTTTTGATCTCTTTCAAAGTCTGGAAATCCCTGAGTCAAAAATACTCGCCTTGCGCTAATAATCAAATCTGAATTGACTGACATCAGGTCATAAACTGTAACCAGGTGTCTGGCACATATATTGACCAATCAGTACAACTGCCAGTACAAAACAAATGTATTCATATTCATATTCACCCATGCGTTAACAGCCAAATTTTTGTGAATACTAATGGCTTGCGCTCAATTCTGTGCGCACATTTATAGCTTTGGTGGCAGGGACTGATATGATAAAGAAGTCCTGCTATGGAGGATATAGTTTGATGGAAGAATGCACTGCAGCTCGAATGTCCACCTTATATAGCTATTGTTGCTGAAGGGTTGTAGAAACTTATCAGACTTTCTTCAGTGTAAACAGCTCTTGGTAAATAAGTCAGTATTATTCTCCACAAAAATGTGTAGTCCAAAAAAACATTTATTTCAAATGGATTTTTTTCCCAACAGGTGTCAATCATTCTTTTTGATAATAATCAACAAGCGTCTTCAAAACTGGATAACCTATTTAAAGACGACTTTAAAAGAGGGCACACGGATGTGTTCAAGTTAAAAGGAGAGGATGTGCAAAACCTTGGACACATCACCAAGATAGAGCTATGCCAAGAAGGACGTAGACCAGACCCATGGTTTGTTGAGTATGTCATGGTGAAAAATGAATTCGCTGGAACCTCCTCTGTGTTTCCTATCCACAGATGGTGTACCGTTGGTACAAGACTGGTAATAAAGGAATTTGATAGGTGAGTCAATTTTTTTAGCCAATTATAATGATCTGATGTTATTATTCATTAAAATAGACACTTTAGATTAAAACATGTAAATGGACAATATATTGACAAAAAAACAACATGTACGAAAGAGAAATTATATCAAAGCTTTCGTGAAATCACAGAGGTCACATGCTATTTATAGAGATTTGGGTTATGTTTAAATGATATGTGGCCATGCAACTGTGATACAAACAAGCTATCTCCATGAAATTATTCAAAATACACATGTCTCTTGTCACCACATTGTGGTCACATGTGTACACTTTTTTCATTTGACCTCTGTTGTGGTCTGTAACTGTGTTAGCCCTGTACCAATAGACAAACACTAAAGTACAAACAGGCCTCTGTGCGCCAAATCACTCCATGGCCAATGTCCCAATCTGAAGGTTCCCCATTGTTAGTAAAACATTACTATGCAGGAGTTTGCATTATATCACTGGACAGCTAAAGAAAGTTTGTTGACAAAGTCTTCAATGGATGATTTAGATTTTAACAGAAGATTCGTCTACTTTCAAATGGCACAGAAAATTATGTAGGGGAAATATGATGAGTAATAACATTTAATCACAAACTGTAGGGTATAAATTTAAATATTAATAGAGTAATACTCATGTATTGTGTCTTTGCATGGATAATTACCAAAACACAAATTTGAGTTACATTATATAACAGAAATAACAAAGAATGATGAAATCAATGTTTTACTAAGTTGATAAAAAGAAATGATCGCTTAGGAGTTAATTAATTGTTAATTAATTGACAAATATAGCAATACTACTTTCATCTTAGTTACCTGCCCTGTGATGACGAGGATAGAATGAGCGCAAGAAAGAAAGAACTGGAATATAAAAGGGAAACATACAAGCTTATCGTCAGTCAGCCTGGGTTTCCTCCAAGTGTATGTAAAATAGATTGTTTCTTGGTGACATTTAATAACTATGTGAAATAATTGATTTCATTGAAAGTAAATTTCAGGTTGAAGTACAGCCGGATGATGAACGATTCTCGGATGAATATGTGGTATGTGTTTTTGATACATGTTGGGCACTTTTTCGTCCATATGTCTGTTTGAGGTTGTTCAGTGTGAAAACAAACATTAAATGACCAAATATCCACACTTCTAAACAAGAAAAAGTGGTGATCCACCATGTAACACAGATGAAAAAAAACAAAAAAATAACAAACCAAAATTGACAACAAACAGATCAAAAATTAAAATATACAAAACAAAAATTACAACAAACAAAACAAAATTAAAATAAACAAAAAAACACAAAATGAAACAATCATTGCAAACTGATGGGGTAGTTGAAATTATTTTTATTCATCTTTTAAAAACATTTAATTTGGTATATGAACAATTCTTTTAGCACAACTGTATGCAAAGATGTGCCTTTTCTGGCCCGATTACGTAAGTTGCTCTATTATCGCTCAGGCGCTATCCCAAATCATCGATCAGACCTTTGCATGTCATTTCTGTTCTAATTGTCCGATTTACACTAAATTTGAATTATACT
>OX439005.1:20208232-20233232 GCA_949316495.1 Amphiduros pacificus
TGTTATTGTTAATAATATATATATAGGTGCGCGCGCAACATCGATGATTATTCAATTCTGAATATTTGTCTCAAGGTGTTGTTTCTTTCATGTGATAAAATAAGTCATGCGCGGAAGGGAAAAATAGTGTCATGTAATGTTATATTTGACTAATAGGATAAAGAAGACAAAGAAAGTAAAAAAAAACATGAAGAAAGTGAAACGATATCATATGTGAATTATATGCTTATCTTTCATGAAGGTGGACGATCCAAAGTTGCTTCCAAACTATTCATACAGAGATGACGGCTTGCAACTCTATAATGCCCTACATGACTATGTAAAGGAAATAGTTCAGTATACGTATGGTGGTGAGTGCATATATAATCAGCGTAATTATCGGGATGACACACACACACACACACACACATACATGCACACACACACACGCACATACAGTTTGTGCTAACTTATATACGATTGTCTGATGTCTAAAGAGAATGCTCTATGCCTGGGGACGTTCTTGTCCAGATAACCTCCATAGTGAATTAATACATGGGAACATAAAACATCCTATTATGTTTTGAATCACATATATTTTCTTGTGTGATATCTGTGTACCCCTTTATTGTGAATATTGCATTGTGAAGTGCAGAATTGACCAACAGAAACATTTTATTTTTCCTTAAATGAATTGCATACAATTTCATCCCACCAAAAAAGCCATTCTAATTTCTTATAGTTTTACACATCTCAAAGTAAACACGAAAACCTGTTTAGGAATCTGGTATATAAAAGTGATTATGTTCTAAATACATCTGGGTGAGACTGTATGTCAGGTATGTGTTTCTATTTTCTGTAAGTTTCTCTTTCATTCCAATCAGTATATGATTCCAATGATGGTGGTAAATCCAGACTAGAAGAGGATGTTGAACTGCAGGCCTGGGTGAAGGAGTTAACAGATCCCATTGAGAGTGGGGGTTGTAACATGAAGGTAACGATATATCTCTCTGCATATGATCATAAATAAAACTAAATATCCTTATTGTCCACTGTGACTAATTCGCCTTTGTACCTTCTGATAACATTGTAAAACCTGTTGATTCATTTCGATGAATTAGTTACGTTTATGAACTGATATATAACATTGCATGTAGCCGTTTGATACGTATTTTTTTTTTAAATAACAATACTTTCCCTGGTGAAGAACACTCTCATCCCAATGTGGGTTTTTTAAAACTTAAAAGTGTTAAATATATGTTTAATGAGTGTTAGATACATCGATGTACTTAGCTGGGCTGAGAGCACACTGCTATCCAGGCAGTGGAGGTAGCGATTGCTTCCCTTGCAAAGCGGCGGTCTCACTGTAGCGAACAGGCCAAGTGGATGAAAGCAGACAGGAAGATTTTGGTGTTTGGAATGAGTTCGGAAGTCTATGCAACTCAAACGCTTTCTCCGTATCTCCTTCTAAATTCATGCGTTTAGAGTTCGGAGCAGTACGTGTATATACACTTTGGTCCGTAAGACGTTTTCAACATGTTTAAAATTGTGTGCAGAGGAGATGCGAATGGCCAGTTCCCACTGTCTTCGTTGCACATGCTGATTGCATCAGGAATGCGAACGCTTTGTTCATATCTCATCCTGAATGTGTTCTGACTGACTGTGTTCAGTGATATTCGCTGAACCCTACATTTATGCGAACAAGGAACAGAGAAGAAACGAACAGGTATGGAGAAGACACGAACAAGGAACGGAGTTCGTCAGAATAAGATGTGAACAGAAAACGAACGTCCGTATTGGTCAGCTTCTCATTCGTGTTCTGTCTGCAATACATCCGTCTTGTCCGTATATATTCGTATTTGTACGATTTTTGTGCGTGTTTTCTCTTGAATACTTTCGTTCTACATCAGTGTTCATCCGCGTTGTTCACTTTGGTCTAGTGCGCTTGCTTCATTTGACCTGTGCGTGTCTCGTTCGTCCCTTAAAAGCGCACAAAAGCGTGCACAAAAGCAAACAAAAAGCAAACGTGAAATTGTCCACTCCGCAACTCACCCGCTTAGCCTGTTAGCTTCAGTGAGACCAAGCCTTAAAGATTACAAAAGAGGCTCTTCAGGTGATACATTTGAATGAATGCATTAATTTTGAAATTCCCAAACAGGGAGTGGCGGAAGATGGAAAGTTTACTAGTGTGGACCAGGTAGTCGATGCAATGACAAATATCCTCAACCTGACAACAGTAATGCATGCTGCAGTGAATAACAATCAGTATGATAACTATGGCTTCCCACCAGCATACCCAGGACAGATGTGTGGAGATCCACCAAAAGACAAGGTACTGCAACATGATATACACACATGTATTTTTTATAAATTATAGACTGGTCTTTTAAGCCATGCTGATTATGTCGAGGTGAATTTTCTGTCATTTTGTGTCTGTCCGAAACTACAGAGTTGAGTTCTTATAGTTATTGGTAGTTATGTAATCTCAGGGCACAAATTCTGTTTATTTTCCATCAGGCTCTGATCTTTTTCCATTTTGTTATGATTTGTTCAAAAATGTAATAGCTATCACTGAGTTGTCAAGGAAGCTGTCATTTTTAATACCGTTTCAAATATTAACCAATGAGAATCAAAATATCAAGTTGGAGCCAAAATTAATATGTAACGTAGATTTTGATTGGTTAAAATTATCACCTGCTTAAGTTTGCTATAGAAATGGATTTAAATGATCATTCATGAAGCAATTTCCAGAAATTGTTCCCAAACATTACAAAAAAGCAATGATCAGCATAGCTCTAAGGCTGTTGGCCTATGCTTTAAAGAATATTCTATACCAACTCTGCCACTGACATCACATATACGTTATTAGTTTTTATAATGTATCAAATGAACAACAATACCTTAACAAATCTCAGAGCAATAATGGCATTTAATGTGTGTATAAATAGGTACTGCATACTTATGCCGGCACATAGACCCTTTTGGTCATTCAGTGCCTAAAACAGTAAAAACAACATTCGATTTGGACGAGATATATGAAATATAAATCAATACAACGTGTTGACAATCCTATTAGCACAGAATACTTGAAAACCACATACAATAACAATTACAATATACAATATATACGCCAATTTCAATGTACAAACAATTTCCCAAGAATTCCTCATCTGTAAATTATGCGGCAAAATTCCAACATATAAAAAATAGGAGAGAAACAAACTGAATTTCATGTCTATTAACTTGATAAGACATAATAGAACAGTATAAAAGATTTTACAATATTTCAGATTTGAAACTTGCGTGAGACTTGATTTTGCTCCTTGATGGAGTTATGCCACTATTATTTCCATTCCTAAACCTGAGTTGTCAGATTCGAATAACTATCGCTCCATTGCTTCAACAAAATTAAAAGATGATTCCACATCAAATTAGGGATAGGTTCCTTATAAAACAGGTTCAATCTGTAAAAGTATGGAACGAATGATTTAGTTTGGATTTCAGAAACTGTGGCTTACATAACATTTGCACAGACATATCGTCAGTATTTTCTTTGATTTGGAGGATCAACACTCCAAGGGCATAAATTATTGTTATTTTTTTAATCTATTCCATATCCCTTGACATAAAAATAAAAGTTGCCATCTAAAATATATGGTTGTGACAGTTAGAGTGTTTGATTATTTAAATCTTTGCATCACGTGATATTAATCGCTTCACTTGGCATCAAATATAATGCACATATTGCTAGAGTATTGTGTAGATTAATCCCGATTAGAAGAAAGCATGTACATTAATATTTAATGCACTTTTGCTTTGGGTATACAGTATTTAACAAATGTAAAAACTGTACTCTATCCATTACATCAATAAACCAAAGAAACTTATCCTTCATTTGATATGAAATAATCTTTCAAATAACAGGTTCAAAATTCTGAACTTTGTTTTTTTTTCTTTTCAAATATGCAAAATTAGAGTTAAACAAATGATCAGAAGCAGAATATAAAGGAGAAATACCACAAGGCACTTGTATCAGACCCGGGCCTTATCTGATCTGTCTGGGTCCGAGGCAAGTTGTCAGTGAAGAAGGTGATAATTAGATAGGGTGGTTTTTCATCAGTGTAGGGGCCTGCACCGGGCGGTCAGCACGAGTGCTACTCACAGATTGGAGATAGTGCGTATTGGATCTCCCCTCTAGCTGGATAGCCACGCTGCGTAAGCTCTGAGTGCCCACGAGACAAAAGTGGAGCGGCCAACATATCAAATCAAATCAAATCAAATCAAACATTTGCAATAGTTTCGACAGTCATATCTGGTCACTTGTATTACACGTTCATGTCGGGGAATATAATGATATATGAAAAAAGCAGATTAAGACTTAGTAATGCGAGTATTTACCTTCAACCATAATGCTTTATCTTAATGTCTGTAAAATCCATTTATTCTAGAGCGAATTAACAGTGATATTTGTTCGCAATTTACTAGGACAAACTAAGAAAATCATTAACATTGACATTGCATTTGTGATATGATTTATTTCCATAGAGTGAACGGTCTATTTCTGATGTAATCCAAACCCTTCCTGATTTGGAGACAGTTTGTCAGACGATGGTTATCACTAAACTTCTGAGTGCAAAGGACTATAATTCACTTGGGTACTTTGACATTCAGTATGCTTATGATGCGTGCTCGCTCAAAGCTCTAACGAGGTTGGTATCCACATAACATTAACTACAAGCAATAAACATAAATTTATTACTTTTTTTGTTGGGGGGTATAAATATATACAATTGATTATCATTAAAATGGTAGGTAGCTTAGCACTATTGCAGGGACTGGTTTAACTCATTACATTTATCTAGCATAGCACTGTTGTGATGGGAGGTAGTTTAATTCAGTTTAAATGGTTCAATTCATTAAGGTGAGGTATCGTAGTTATGGACATAAAAGTTGTATTTCCATATAATACGAAATTATCTTTTGGTTAATGACAAAATTCCCTATACATTTCAGACTCCGCAAAAGACTCACAGAAATCAGTGGTGAAATCGTAATCAGAAACTACAAAAGGCTGTTCCCTTATGAGGTGCTGTTACCGGAATGCATTTCCAACTCAGTGAGCATATAATGCTAAATCAGTCCACGGTGGAAACAGCCAAACATAAGAGAGTCAGAAGATACCGCTATGGTTCTCTATGAAAACATGAAACATTTTTGGCATGAGATTAATCTCAATCTTGAATGTGTACCACGGTCCTTTTTGCTTTCCTCTCATTCACCTTCCAGTGTAAGAAATTGTCTCAAACCTCCACACTCTCTTGTCTGGGATCATGTAATATGCATCCCCCATACACAGTGTTATGATGTAATGGGTTCATTGGCTTGTTTGTCACCATGATAGTCATCAGGATACTGTAATTATGATATCGGTTTTTGAACATTGTGCCTCTAATTTACACCAATTCAAGTCATGTTTTCTTGTGGAACATAGTTCATAGCATGTACCAGTGTGGACATCTTGATACAATACACTCGCTCTCCGTGGAGTGTAGAATACACCCTGGTGACAAGTTGTGGAAGTACCCCACAGAGAACAGAGAGAACTGATGATCACATCAAAGGCATGACACCCAATTAAAGATAACATTGTGGCCAAATATGCGGCCTTGGATTACTTCTGCCTGCCAAACTCTGACCCAGATACAGTTATGGGCTGCAGCTAATCCTGTAAATTCCTGAAGATGGTATGACACACTGAGAGCTTTAATCAGAAGGTAAATTATGTGCTGATCATCCTGGTGACTTATTCATTTTCACGTGCCACACAAAAGTGATTTTAAAGCAAATCTACTGATTGTTTTGAGAACCCATATTGGTGTGCGGCTGCAGCCACACACCATACAAATGTCTCAACACATCCGCATCCTGAGCTGCTGAGCCCGAACATTCGAAATTTGAAATTTAATCATAATAGCCATTCGATATTAAACTGCGGCATATATAACAGATTATATTATTTTGTTGAATTTTTTTTTTTCAGAATCAGATATGACATAAGTAATCAATTTACAGTTGAATTTTAATGATTGTGTGTCACCAATATTTGTACCTCCTCATTATTTTGTAAAAAAAAAAAGTAAGTTGAAATGCAGTTTAGGTAAGGAACTGACCATTATTCTTTAGGTGGGACATAAGAAAAAATACAATTGAGGCCAATTGGTGGGGAATATAAAAATAAAATCTCTTAATAAATTCCCCAAATTCGTTCAAGAGACACATGACAGAATTTGAAATGATCACTCATCGATATTTTGAAATCTGTTTTATTACACTTGCACGAAGGATTGTAAGTGGGATAACAAGAATTTTTTTTTAAAGAATTTCCTTTTGAAAATGATATTCATATTTTCTTGAAGTTGTAACTCGGTCAAAGATCAAATAAAGCTGTGATGCTTTCATTGCAGTTGAGCTGAATATTGTCTCTCGTATGTTAATTTGTCTTCACGTCACAAGTGATGTTACGTCAGAAATGGTCACAAGACCAAACATCATCGTATGACACAATATAAAATTCGGTTTACTGAATACGACTCATGCCGGTTCCCGATAACTCACTGGATAATGAACTTGCTTCAATTTTACTCAACATGCATTTATAACGATAACTTTCTACTATCCATGTGAGCAGTTTTTATTCAATTTTGAAAGGTCTTGTTAAAATCGGGAGGGACAAACATGAAAATGTCCAGATCAAACTGCCGGTCCCTGTAGCATACCTTGCTGTACTAATTGCAATTGAGCTGAATGTTGTGTCTCTCACGTCACCTTTGTAATTCCACGGACACACACACACTTTTTAAACACACATACACAGATATACGTATGTATTCAACATTTTCGATATCTCTATTCACTCTCATATTCATATTATATTACATTTTTCAAAAACTTCCAGAGAGCGTATATATATTAAGCAAGGTGACAAAATCGACTTCTTTATACTGTGATGTTTTAGAGACACACATACAAACATATATATTAAACATTTTCAATATCCCTATGGTAAATGTTCAAAACAAAATCAATGCCCAAGCATAGAAACAACATCGTGATTCGTGAGAACGTAGAAATAATGGTTTTTTTTGTTTTTTTTTAACATTGTGGTAAAACGTGCTGAGCGCATGCTCACAACATTATCTGGTGGTTACAGATCCACGTCCTTACAACGTCATGCTCAGCACCAAAACACAACTTGGAAAAAACAGAATTGATGGCTGGGCGAGTGCTATAAGGATATTGTAACATAACTGACTATCTAATCACAAGTTCAATTATCAGGGTAAAAATCGTGTCATGTTTTTACAATAAATTCATGAACTTCAAACGGTATTCAAGAGCTATTTATTAGAAAAATAATAAAAGGTTAAGAATTTGACTTATAAGTATGTTAAAATATGAAATAAGCTTAATCTCAATGATTTCAATTTATTTCCTCTCAATCAAATTGTCTGGGTATTAAAACAAGTTATAAACATTACCAGTAATAAGACGGATACTACATTTTGCCCAGCTTTTCAATGTCTGGTTTAAATATATATATCACTATGTTACTTATAATCGGTAATCATGATTCAAATTGACCATAGCAATAACACGTACGCCTTTTACCACGTGGACCTGCTATGGCATGGGGTGGCGCCTATATTATCCTAATGAATCCAAGTTTGCTGGGAGAGCATCCTTTCCAGTCTGTCCAAGCCTAAAAGAATGCATAATTTTATTTTTTTTAAACATGCATGTACTATATGATACATCACATAAATGAAGTACACAAACGTTTACATATATATAGAGATAGCGAAAGAGAGAGAGAGAGAGAGAGGAGAAAGATTAAAACCTACCTTCTTTGACTACAGGGAGTGGGTGAGTGAACACTATTCGTATCCATCCTGGTTGTTTGTAGTAAAGTGAACGTGCAGGAGTTATGTAGACCCCACCATTAAACAATGACTCGAACATCCGGGTCTCTTCATCTTCAGTATGGGTCTTCATGAACTAATGGAATAAAGAAATATCAAGACATTTTCAAGCTTTTGAATAATATTATAAATTAAGGCAGAGGCATTGAGAATCCATTATCATCAACTATTAGCCTGAACCACATGTATATCTCACCTAAATCCTCATATTCCCTCAAAATAGTGATTCATTGGCGCATAACAGGCAATACTGATTGGAAACAATTAAGCTGAAGTTCTGCATTATCATTCAGGTGAGCCTATCATGTGGTGGCGCCACCGTTGCCACTTCCTGTTTCAGGTGACAATTTGGACAGCTTGTCAAGAGAATCTTCACTGTTTTTTGTACAAATGGACCATGTTATCGTCTTTGGATCATCATTTTAACATTAGGTGGATGCAGTAGATTATAACTGTACTGTTTTATAGCATTTAGATGGAGAACTGTATTGTAATTTGTGCAAAAACGTGACCATGTGAGAGTTGGATGGTGCACTGCACTGACACCTAGTTTTGGACCTGCTCTTTCTTAGGTAGTAGAAATCCATTGGTGCTATATTTGTTCTCCTCATTAAAATATGTACACTTTGTCACCACCATAATACATCTAAGATTGTAATCATTGTAGTATGTGTAACTTGATCTTGCCTAGTGCCAAATAATAGGAAGAAAACAGTTGACCAATGTACATTTGTGTAGAGTGCCTTTCACTGTTTATTTAGCTTTAATCATTTTTTCACCCCTTTTTGCCTGCTTTGACCATTTATTTTGTTATATTATAATACTCCACTGCACTACATTATTGGCAGATATTAGTTTAGTTTTACAAGTTGCTGCATCATTTTTTCACACCATCAGAGGTGGTCCTCATGATAGCGGCAAGTAATTACCTTAATGGGTATCTCTTGACCTCAAACTGTATATTTGCAATAAGTAATATCAATATTTATCTATGTTCTTCATTTATAGTCCAATAAATCAATCTTGAATCTTGAATCTTGAGATAATACATATTGTTATTGCTAAGTCCGGATAAGTCTATATGCCCTCGTTGTTATAAAAAAAACACGAACGCATGAGATAATGGTAATAAATGAACGTACTTTGGAGACGTCAGCCCATACGAAGTAGGAAGCCTTGCTGGGATGCACCTGGGCTCCTAGTGCTCTCAATCTCTTAAAACAGTAGTCATACGCCTCACGCATTCTGGACAGATTGGTTGGGAAGTAGACCTTCTCAAGCCATTCTGGGACAAAAAGGGAAAAAAACAGGCGATTTTCTTTTATTTATTGTGAACAGCAAATCACAGGAAATTTTTACACAAACAAATGGCACAGGCATGATTGTAACTGATATCCTGGAAATGTGGAAACCCAGGACTCGTACTAATAATTGTGTAGATCATCGGTACTAGGACCGGAGGTCCCAGGACATTGAAACCTAGAAATGAGAGGGTCCTTCGTCCTGACATTCATTCATTTATTGCCAAGTTCAGCAAATGATAGGATTCTCTCCTCTTTCAATTATTTCAAAATATTAGTTGATTTCAGAGAAAAGAAAGCAATAAGTTGATAAAGTGTCGTTCACCTTCGTCCTTGATCAGCAAGTGCAGTTTATGTTGTACCAGACTTGGCACACACCCGAAGTAGACCACATGTCTGAGACAATGAGGTAGAACCTTATGCCAGGAGTGCAGCACCCCACACCGGAATCCTGACAAGCCAAAATCCTGCACCATAGCAAAATAGTACACTACACAGTTCTATATTGTGTTATACTCTATAGATATGATGTACTTTTGCAAATATTACAACTCTATATTTTTTTCAATATTATGTAGATATAGTGTACTTTTGCAAAAAAAAAAAAAAAAAAAAAAAAAAACAAATGTGTAAAGGATCCAATAGATGAAATGTATTTTCTCTCTCCAAAGGTTAAGTAAGTTAAGTAACAAATGTATTTTGATATTAATGACATTACCTTGCTAAATCCCCAGACAACATGCATTCTTTCTGGCTGGGGAAGGTTTTCCTCTGCTAAAATACTGTGAAATTGAGTATCTTTGTCAAACACTGACAAACCGTACACTTCATCCCAGATGACATGTAAATCATGACTGCAGAGGAGAGAAAAGAACAGTAAATCTGGAATATCGGACACTGAGTTTCTAAAATAAATAATGAAATATATATGAATGCAATATGAGATGTGATGATGTCTTACCTGGCAGCAAACTGAACAATGTCTTGAACAGTCTTTTTACTGCATACATTTCCAGTGGGATTGTCTGGATTGAGTATTAAAAGTCCTTTTACTTTCTCCCCCTGCAATATAATAATAATGATGATTAATTTCCTTAAAAATGTTATTTTGAACTCGATTTATCTCACTGCAGTATTTGTACAAAGATCAATATATTGACTGTAAAATGCATAAAAGCAGAGCATGTTTGTCGGAATAAGCAGAAAAAGGTTGAAATATTCATGGAAGTAGAACAAGTGTTTAAATTTAGGATATATAATTGAATGCACTTATACAGTTCGCCTATCTGGTTAATTTGAATATAAAATAACGTGTTACCTACCTGTTTGACAGCTTTTTGATAATTTTCTTCTAATATTTCTCTGTGAATTTGAAATGGATAACTGTCACAATCCTTGGGCTGAAAGTACATGATACATAGCATAATATAACAATGTAACGATGTGAAGTTGACAAAATCATCTTGGTACATCAGTCACAAATGCACACACACTCAAAGAACATACCTCTTGGGACAACTGTATTTCATATATATTGATTTTACCACGAGATGCTAGATCTGACTTGACCACACCATAATAAGGTGCTAGGCAAAGAAAACAATCTACAAGAAGAGAGGAAAAAGGAGAAATCAGGTTGTTATGTTACATCATTCTGGTATCATATGTGTTGCTTCAAATATTATAATTTCGTATCATCGTTTCTTCTCTTGGGACTATTGACCAGACAAAAGGCTTTACAGATCGGGCGTTTAGATTCCGGTTCCGGTTGTGACTGTCTTACCTCCAGGATCCGTGAATGCATGCACAACAAGATCAATGGCTGCTCCTGCACCAGATGTCAGTATTATCTTGAATAAAATCAATCACATCAAATATCTACATCTATATCTTTTTATCTATATCTATATCTATACTTTTTTATTTATATCTATATATATATATATATATCTATCTATCTATCTATCTATCTATCTATCTATCTTTCTATCTATCTATCTATCTATCTATCTATCTATCTATCTATCTATCTATCTATCTATCTATCTATCTATCTATCTATCTATATATATATATATATATATATATATATATATATATATATATATATATATATATATATATATATATATATATATATATATATATATATATATATGCATATACACTAGTGGCAGATGGATTTAAACATAAATAGATTAATATTAATTGTCATGGTCAAAATGTTACTCACATTGTCGTGATGAAGGGGTTGTGGTGCCTTGAACTTTATGGTCATGAATTTAGCTATGTCCTCCCTGAAGCTAGTATAAACAGACATATTAGTCACATTTGTATTCTACTAATATATTTATTTGCACAATTTCGTGATATAGCATACAATAATATAAATTTATTTAGCTTATAGAAACTGGTTTAGGCATAAGAGGATTTAACAGTAAGTATTTAAAGGAGGAGACTGAGCCCAACATTTAAAGGAGGAGACTGAGCCCAACATTTAAAGGAGGAGACTGAGCCCAGCATTTAAAGGAGGAGACTGCGCACAGCATTTAAAGGAGGAGACTGAGCCCAGCATTTAAAGGAGGAGACTGAGTCCAGCATTTAAAGGAGGAAACTGTGCCCAACATTTAAAGGAGGAGACTGAGCACAGCGTTTAAAGGAGGAGACTGAGCCCAGCATTTAAAGGAGGAGACTGAGCCCAACATTTAAAGGAGGAGACTGGGCACAGCGTTTAAAGGAGGAGACTGAGCACAGTGTTTAAAGGAGGAGACTGAGCCCAGCATTTAAAGGAGGAGACTGAGCCCAACATTTAAAGGAGGAGACTGAGCACAGTGTTTAAAGGAGGAGACTGAGCCCAGAATTTAAAGGAGGAGACTGAGCCCAACATTTAAAGGAGGAGACTGAGCACAGTGTTTAAAGGAGGAGACTGAGCCCAGCATTTAAAGGAGGAGACTGAGCCCAACATTTAAAGGAGGAGACTGAGCCCAGCATTTAAAGGAGGAGACTGAGCCCAGCATTTAAAGGAGGAGACTGAGCCCAACATTTAAAGGAGGAGACTGAGCCCAACATTTAAAGGAGACTGAGCCCAACATTTAAAGGAGGAGACTGAGCCCAGCGTTTAAAGGAGGAGACTGAGCCCAACATTTAAAGGAGGAGACTGAGCCCAACATTTAAAGGAGGAGACTGAGCCCAACATTTAAAGGAGGAGACTGAGCCCAACATTTAAAGGAGACTGAGCCCAACATTTAAAGGAGGAGACTGAGCCCAGCGTTTAAAGGAGGAGACTGAGCCCAACATTTAAAGGAGGAGACTGAGCCCAACATTTAAAGGAGGAGACTGAGCCCAACATTTAAAGGAGGAGACTGGGCCCAGCGTTTAAAGGAGGAGACTGAGCCCAACATTTAAAGGAGGAGAACTGACTCACAGGGTGTGATATAGAGTCACCAACTCTGATAGTATTAGGGATTGATTTTGCTGTAGGATTGGAGTACATATATAAGAAACTGGTGGGCAGCGGGTAACAGCATCCATTATCTTGATGACATCTTAATGCTGTTGCCAACTGTTTAAGGTTGTCACAAATCCCTTGATACCATCATAAAAACTTGTAAGGATGCATGGATGTCAAGGACAATGCTAGACAATAAGGGATACTTGACATTAATGAGTATAGCTTGGAGAGAGTTGGCTGCGGTGGTGGTGGCTAGTTAGGGCCAAGACTGGAAAACAAAAAGTTTGCAATGAACAGAGACAACATAGCTGTCCTGTACTGTATCAATGATGCAAAGTCAAAAGATCCTCACATGATTAACCTGGTATGTTTTCTGTATCTGTACACCAGCACATCTAGAATGGATCACAAGGCATTCCACCAAGGGACTCATTACATATCATTTGCAGATACCCTTAGCAGACTGGACGGGAGTAGGTTTAAATCATTGCAACATGGCAACGATATTCCTATAACTAAGGCATATATAATCTATGTATAGTCTATGGACTAATCATATTACATGTATTTGACTGTTCTAGGTCTGGATACAAGAGTCTCTGTACTGAGCCTGTTCTATGCTTGCTCGACTAAAACACTATCTACGTTGCTTTGAAACGCCATCCTGAGTTTAGCATACTTGCTGCCTGCGTTGGGCTGAGTACCTGTGTGTATACGCTGATGGAGGCAAATCAATTCTTGCTCAACAGGTGTTTCTGATAGCATTAGGCCAATATGCAGGCTACCTCTCATATTGGGTATGTCGCTCCAAAACCTCTCCTAAGGGCTCTACTAAAGACAGTTAGTTGCTCTGGTCAGGATATATGGGCTCCTTGTAATATGTGGGACAATCTCCACCAGAGGTCAGCAGTAGGTCCACTTCTTCCCAAGTCCTCACTGTTTGTAACATCAGCGGACAAGCCAGTGTCAAAATATGACCAGTTATTAAAATCTCAAGCCTCAAAGGCTGGTTTGGATAAGTCAAGTTTCACAAGTCACAATCTGCACAGTGGCGCCGCCACACAGGCAAGCAATTCTGCTTGGTCTGACTGGGAGGTGGCAGCACTAGGCAAACGGAAATCATAGGCATATAAAGGGTACAAATATTTGGCTCAAGAGCTTAACGTACCCAGCAGACTTGTAGATAACACATAATCACTTGAAAATTTGTGCAAAAATTCACTACACTGACAGACACAATTCACTATACTACACGGCCATGTCTGGCTCTGCAGCCAACTTCATATCAATAATAATTAATTATGTTCAGCAATCCTCTAGCAGCGTCTTGTCTCAAATTTAAGGGGATTTTATGTATTTAAAGGAGGAGACCTTACGCCCAGCATGATACTGGCACGTTAACAATACTCCCTTGAACACTTTGATAAACACTTAAAGTAACTATGTTAAAACATACCAAGGATGATAGAAAAGTAAACAAGCTGAAGAGCCCAGAGATATAGATTGCTAGCTGTAATTCATGGCAACATTTGTTTCTAGAATATACCGACCTCTTTACTCCTTTGCTGTCAAAATAAAACTGCATTGTGGAGTCGTATTTGATAAATTCGGGTTCGTTCATCTAAAGATAGAAAAAAAATGCATGCTCCATTTGGTTGAAATTGGATTAATGTGAATGTATATTTCAAGATATCAAAACAAATCTCATTTGTACACCTCAGGTTTGTATGTGTTGTAATCATTAAGACAGAGGGATTCTGTACATTAGATTGTTACCATTAATTAGATGGGACCATCAGACCAGCAATTAGTTTATTATTTTAAATCTCAAAACATTTATACATTCAATTTCTAAAAATGGTGGCAAATGTTAACACCAGAATATATTAAATGTGGCGCATGTTAACATACCTTTTCACTGATGATATCTCCACACAAAGTATTTTCTGCTCGGCCTAAATCTATTATTCCCTGTAAAGTGTAGATTTTTAAAAGGCACATGACGTGATATTCCACAATGAAAAAATAACAAAAACTGAGAGGAAACCGTTTTGGAGATTTCAAGAGAACGGCGCTTTTAGTAATAGGTTTAAGGTTATTTACATATATTATTACATATCACATATTATCATTTACATATATTATTACATATCAATTATTATTTGCATATATCATTTTTATCAGCGGTATATTAGAACAGTGATTGAAATACCTGGGTCTTTTTCAAAAATAAAGTCGTATAGAGAAATTAAGAACACTTAAGATCAATTTGAATTTAATAAATTACTCACTTTGGGATTATTCAAAGGATCATAGCTATTGTTCATACATTTTTTATTCCATGATGACATGTTATTCACGAAATCATAACTGTGTTGTCCCCTGTCAGAGAGCGGTGCCTGCATTTTTCGAACTGACTCCATGTTTTATCTAACCCAATCCAATATATTGAAACAATGATCTGAAAAATGGACAAACAAGAAATTATATAAAATATATAAAATATATAAAATATTTCAACATTTTTCTCTTTATGTCTCTTTATGTCTCTTTATGTCAAGGCCCGGGTCTTTATGTGACATACATGAGAAAACAGTCCCTATAAGGATCTAAAGACACTGAAGACATATTTTAGTTTTAATGATATGGATATTTGAAAATTAAAATAGAAATTTCACTTTTTACACATGTATGATGACATACAAATGACGATAGGTAGGTGTTTTAGTGGCATATACATATTCAGTCTGACAGAATTCAAAACTTATGCAGTCACACCTATAGTAAATGGAAATGACACTCAATATTTTGTATCAATATTTTTGTTTCTTTTATCTTCCAAATTAGAAATTTGACATGCTTTTAACCAGGACTGATTTGTTTGTTTGTTTGGGGTTTTGTATCACTTTCAACATTATTTCACTCATTTCGTGACGAGACCTACTTGTAGCAAATATAATGCTGCCTCACTGAATTGTCATGTCGCAGGTCCTTGACATGACAACCCACTCGGTCACAGATTATTACAAGGTGAACCCTTTCGGCACAGGCCTAAGCCCACATGTGAAATCTCGGCACGGCCGAGGATTGAACTCACAACCTTTGGATCACCACAGAGAAACTGGTGCTAATAAGCTGGCGCTCTAACCAACTGTGCAATGGCCCGTGGCCAACCAGGAATGATTAATTTTAAATAACTGTAATCTAAATCTAAATAACTGTATGTCAGATATATATTGTAACTCTCAGAATACTATTACTTAGTAATATAGTATCGATCTCTTTATATAGTATTGATCTCTTTATATAGTATTGAAATCATTAAATATCGCAGATAGAAAGACACAATATAATGATTGCAATTTTCAAAATTAGGAAAACATGTTTTTTTTATTTGTCCATTAACCGACCCTGAATTCTGAGGGGAAGAAATCAGACCTGGATATTTTCTATTGTTAACTACAGGCTGGACACCTGATTGATAAAGGGAAACTCGCTGGCCCTGTAAACTGAGACATTTAATCAGAAAATAAAGCTTATGACGTGTACTTCCCTTAAGAGAAGTCAAGCACAATTTCAACCTCTATTCATGATTTGTATTATGGGTGAACTCATTTTAGCTTCCTTTGAAACCTACATCCTTCCAGATTACTTTAAATATGACTTCTACAGAAAAATACACAACACTGTCGTCAATGACTTTCTTTGTTTTATTACCATTTCTATTTCAGTTCAAGTTAAATATAAAAAATGTGTCTGAGACATTATATGGCACACTTCATATTCAATGCAAGTAATTACATGCATACTTTATATATCTACCTACAGAGATTCAACCGGAAAAAATTATGTCTTAGATTCAAATGAGACGAGAAGTGTAGATATATACTTCTTTTGAACTATTGGCATTAGTTTTGATACCAGCTTAGACCCACCCATACGACATAGCTACACAAGTGAGAGGTAGCTGTACAAGTGAAAGAAGGATACATCAGGGAGACAGCTGCATAAGTGAGAGATAGCTGCACAAGTGAGAGATAGCTGCGTAAGTGAGATAGCTACAAGAGAGAGATTGCTGTATAAGTGAGAGATAGCTTTAAGAGTGAGAGACAGCTACAACAGGGAGACAGCTACAAGAGTGAGAGATAACTACAAGAGTGAGATAACTACAAAAGTGAGACAGCTGCAAAGCGAGATATCTGCAACATTGAGAGATAGCTACACGGTTGAGATACAACCGCATAACTGAGAAATGGCTGCAACAGTGAGAGACAGCTACAATAGTGAAGCAGCTACAAAAGCGAGATATAACTACAATAGTCACACAATAGTGGGAGACAGCTGCAAAAGTGAGAGACAGCTACAACAACATATGTGAGATTGCATCCCTTCCCAGCTGAAGGCATTTGTTGATAAAAAAATGTTACAATTATAATAATGATATATAATCAATACCTCGTATTTGAGCCGCTGGGAATAATGTTGATTTAATCTGCGAACCCTGATACAGTGATAGAACAAACAAAATAACATGGAGATGCGACTCAACATGTCGTGGTGCAAACGTAATTTAGTTCTTTTGAAATGTAGGCCAGATATCTGAATACAATGTATATAAACATCGCGGCATCAGACAGACACTCCAATATGTGATTTGTTGTCTAAATATAGAACTAGACCTACATAATTGGAAATTAGCATCTTCACGTGTGGAACTGAGTACCAGGTGTCAAATAAGTACTTACAACACTGGCAGTGGAGATCAGTGTTTTCAAGAATGAGATGGTTTGTCATTTCAGGGGCCCACCACTATATGATATGCAAAAAGAGCCAATATGCACACTTTTCTGACTGGCAGCTTTTAACTATTGCATTTCATTTCCAGCTGGTATGTTGACCAGCTGGGAACTTTTTCTTTATGAATCAGCTGGCTCAAAATACATTTGACATTTCAAAATGGCCTGGCTGACAGATTGATGAATTTAATTGGCTGGCTGGTAGAGTATTGAGATTTTAACACCAACTGGCAATTTCGCCATTGAAAACCACAAAATAAAAAATAAATTATATTATATGAACACTATTTGACAAAGAAATAGTGTTCAGCCTAATGATATTTCTACTGTAATTATAGGTTTTTAACATTTAATTATTTACTAAAGAAATTGGCTCATTACCAGCTGTTAAAAGAAATTTGGCATTGACAAACATCCACGAACAAAGTTAACAGCTGTTGATTCCATACAAATTCTGAGCTGGTAAGTTTAACAGCTGGTAAAAAATAACAGCTGACAGCCAAAATCTCGAAGTGCAGCTGGCTGGTATTCTTTTAAATATTTTTTTAATATAGAAAATACTAAAAATGCATATTGGAAAAAAAAAATTTTAGCTGAGTGATATGTTGGGCACAACATTCTATAACATACTCTGCCAAAGTTTCACATCTCTATCTTAATTTTTAACGCAGTTGATAGTGGTGGGCCCCTGTCATTTGAATATGTACATGTATAGCTTGTCTTTATCTCATACTTGGTGCTTCAAGAGAGTGTTCTGCACGGATGAAATATTTTTGTAACACGCTTTTTTCATGCTTTTTATGTTTCACGGATCATGAAATTTGACTGAGATGGAACCCAGTCCAGTTTGAAACCTCATCTAAATTCGAGAGTTTTTGTATTCAGCTCTTAGAGTAATAATAAATATATGTTATAATATAGACTATATTATAACATACTGTATACTCTATATTGATCAGAGACGACGAGGTCTAATGTGTATACGTCAGTTATTTGTATAGGTGCATACTCTCATGATCTTAGTTTCCGAGCCGGGTTTGCACGTGCTAGTCAATGACCTATTAGATTTACCGCAACTTCAAAATGTTAAGAAAATATGAATATCATTTTCAAAAAGGAAACTGTGTACATATTCTTTTCTCTAAAAGGTTTTCTTGTTAAATCAGCATTTGTTTCAAATCTCGTCACCCTTCTTCTCTGATCACGTTCATGTTTTTTCTCAATCTGGGCACGGCCGGGGATCCAACCCACGACCTTTGGGTCACCACAGAGAAACTGGTGCTAATAATATTTATATAATATAATAATGATGTTTATGTGATGACGGCATTAAGAAGTAGGCGTGGCACCATTTACATTGTGACCATAGTATAGATCCGTACTTTCTACAATATTCTTCTTTGAATATAGAGTAGATACCTACTGCTTTGAATATATAGTAGATACCTACTGCTTTGAATATGTAGTAGATACCTACTGCTTTGAATATATAGTAGATACCTACTGCTTTGAATATAGAGAAGATACCTACTGCTTTGAATATATAGTAGATACCTACTGCTTTGAATATATAGTAGATACCTACTGCTTTGAATATATAGTAGATACCTACTGCTTTGAATATAGAGTAGATACCTACTGCTTTGAATATATAGTAGATACCTACTGCTTTGAATATATAGTAGATACCTACTGCTTTGAATATATAGTAGATACCTACTGCTTTGAATATATAGTAGATACCTACTGCTTTGAATATAGAATAGATACCAAATCATCTACAGAACATAAATATCAGATAAAGGCAAGAACATGGTTCGTGCAAGTGTTCAGGCTGCTGACAGATCTTTCAAGTTAGTGGAAGGATAAATCACAAGAGTTGAAGGACGAGTGAGATCTTCAACCAGAACCAACTTGAGAAATCTGTCAACATGAACTCTGCACTTACATGTTCTTACCTCAATGTATCCCTAAAATAGGCCCTAACGTTCAGGTGTCCTGGCCAGATTTTGGCTTTGATTTCGGGAGTGGGAATCATACAAAGCCCATTTTGTTTGTTCTCTGTGATGTATTCCAGAATTCACTTCATATCACAACACAAGTCATGTGTTCATATCACAACACAAATGTCACTAGTCACAAACAAATGTCACATTCCTGATCCAAAGTTGCTTTAAAGATTATCGTGCCAACCCTTGAGTTTACCCTTCTTCAGCAGCCCAGGGGCTAAACTCGGTTATTGCTTACACAAGTTGTTAATGCACCGATAAGCATTAATCTATGTATAGGAGGGGACCCTTAATCATTTCAAGTGGGGGAATGGAGAAATGTTATGGAATTTCCACTACCCCCTGTTGTCATGTTTATATTACGTCCCTAGTGACCGAGTCCTTATATTTATATTTACTTGTATATATGTTATGGATAAATCATTTATGTAGAAATATGCTTTTTACATTACTGCACGTTTAATGTTACTATGTTAATAAGTCATGCATGTACAAGATACCAAATTCGTATGGTGATTCCTTCATTCTTCAGAAAGGCTAATGATTTCATAAATAACATAAAGGGCATTCAGTCTGACATCAATTATCTTATTCCTTTTCAAATCTGCCCCAAACACAGGCTTCGGACACATGTACAATTTGTCCATACATTATTTAAAGCCATACTTAAAAATGTTGAAAATGCGTCAATAAGCCAACAGTACTCTTAGGTTATTGAACACCCCAATAACAGTTAAAATCCCATTAAAAATATTTGGTAGAACTGTATGTTGTAAACCAATGAAAGTCTACATGTTACTGAGTGAATGTTGAATGCAGATTCGTATTAGTTGGTCATGCCTGAAGAACTGGTCCCCCACACATTCTGTTCGTACTAACCAGGGTGCAACGCAAAGAAAAGCACACATCGTGGTTTTCTTTCTACCCTCTAAAATTTACTTCTGCAAGCTTGAAACTCAACATTTATCTTACGATGTTATCAGGAATACGTCTTTATAACAGACTGGTGCCACACTTTATATATTGGCATCGACTGTTCCATCTTATGAGAGAATCGTTTATATGCTCAAAACACGTGCTTCTGATAATCATGTTAACATTTTGTGAAAAATTCCAAATGGAGGCAAATATCTTTTATGGTCGGTTGCCCCTATAGAATATTCATATTGGATTTTTACACAATATGTTAACATTACCCCAAATATGTTGCATGTTGAAAGTGGTGCCAACTCAACTATATTTATAAGTTGTTAGAAGATCTGAGTCCAAACGTATTTGTGCCGATCCTTGTTAACAAATAACAATTAACTCACAGCTGTGGAGGTCCGGCAGTCCATTCACCAGAAAGGCGACCTGACATATAGTTATCGACACTGAGGCATTTATTGTCTAAATTTATACATTAGGAGACAGTCACCCACTCCTTACACATAGTGTTTGATATGTCACATCCGGTAGGAGACTGACACCGAGGTTGGTCAGAATCGACTGATCAAACCATATACAAAATGTATACGCGTGATACACATAGCAGTCACGCATGTCAACTAATCAAAATATTTGTTTCAAGAAAGGAACATGAGACTTCAAGCTGAACATTTTCTAAGTTAGCCCAGATTTGTTTGTATCTTGTATCCGACGTATACCAGTGCGACTAAAGTAAATTAATATCCAGGATCCCGGATGTTTCAATTAATCATGCTTAATTAGATCCTGATGCTAGAAGTTCACCTCAAGAATGAAAGCTCCCTCCATCGTCCTTACTGAATAATGTCTATTTTAATGTTGCAACATACAGCCTGTTTTCCTTCTGGGAGTATGAAATACGACTAATCTAGATGAAACAACCAACCAACCAAAAATGATTGTATCATCAATCAACACCTCCATGTCAAACTTTCATTTGTGTGTTCACTGTATGTCTCTATGAAGAACGTTTTTATACACACTTCAACCAAGCACCAAGCTTTGGAGTTTCATATTAGCCGAGATATCATATACTTCGCAGTTTCTCCTCAAACCCCTGATGGTCATACTATACAGACAGCCAAGTAAAACAATACCTTCGTATTGCTGACAACAATGTCGAGAATAATAGCTATAAGAAATATTAAAAAAAAAAATCAAATCCTATGTTAATAATGATCATTTCTTTGAGGAATCATATATGTTATTAATTGCGTTTTCACCTGTAATAATACTTTTTTACATTTAAAAATAAAAAGTAAAGAATCTTTGTATTAACCAATTTTAATGATCTGTTGTGCAGGGTATAACAATAACAGTAATACTATCCAATTTAGCATTTTTGTAAAATTAAAATGCTAGCTAGATATGGGCATGGTGGGCCTCGGGAGTTTTCATACAACTGGCAAACAATGTTAATATCTGCTTGGTATAAATCTTTGGAAACAGGTTTAGTTAAATAGTGAACATTGTGGTTGTAAAACATATCAGTTTAGCATACTCAGGGATGGTCCTGTCACTCAGCAGATATCTTGTTGGTTTTATTTGACATCATGACAAAACTTTCCAATCTGTCCATAGCTGGAAAAAAAGTACACTACATACAATGATGTACCATTTTATCTAGCATTTGCAGTCTTTTCAACAATATCTTCAAAACAGATCAAAAACATCCTAAGAGGATTTACTGTTATCTATATACTTGTTATGTGACACAAATTAGTCCTCTCATCTAAATCGGAACATTTGATCATTATTATGTAAGAATAGAAGTTTATATTTATGACAGAGATAAACTTCTGACCTTCTTTAAGTAGAGATACAGGGTGAGTAAAAACCATTCTGAACCAGCCAGGGTGTTTGAATGAGAGAAGACTTCCTGGGGTAATGTACACTCCTTTACCCATCAAAGCTTCAAACACTTCAATCTCTTCTTCTGTGGTTGAAATATTCATGACCTGAAAGTAAGCTATATCATATAATATGATACAATAAACATCTGTATCGTAACATTTTTAAAACTCCATTTCAGAACTATGTATCATATAAAACACATATAATTATACTTCACATAATCTTGATACAGTCAAACTTAAACACTGTTCAAATTACGGAATTCTATCCCTGAAGTGTTTCATGGTGTTCGGATTTAAAATATTTTCCTTTGAAATAACTAATTTCTTTGTATTTTATATGTGCATAGTTCAGATGAGTAACGTGAAATATATGGTAATTTGATACAAAAACAGTTCTTAAGGTGAAGTCAACTTTTAGATGCTAAAATGCTTTATTTCTACATCTAGGTAACCTGAGATATTAAAATATTTTATGTGCTTGTAAATAAAACATTTATTAGATAATATATTAGTAAAGAAAAACAGGTGTAAGAATATCTATCAAGCAAATAAACAACGCAGTTATAACTATGAAATGTTTCATCAGACATCATGCATTATTTAATTCTTCATATTCATACTACATTAATGATCTAAATAGTCTAAAAATCGCCAAACCTTAGAAAAATCAGCCCAAATGAAATAACCGCCCTTGCTTGGATGTATTTTAGCTCCAATGGTGTTTAGTCTGTCACAAATGTATTTATGCGACTCTCGCATTCTGGAGAGATTTGTTGGAAAGTATAAATTGTCAAGCCATTCTGTAAAAGTGCAAAAGTTTAAATATTAATATCTATGCAATCATTTTTATAGATCACTATACATAGGACTTGGTTGGAATTTGTTCGATAAAGATATGTCTGCAATAGTCACTGAGTATTCCACCAGGTCCATGGTTTTAACATTTTGCAATAGCTGTTATATATATCATTAGGTTTAACAAAGTATTGCTTTACAGATCTTGAGTATTGAAAATGTGAATCAGATAGCGCGATATTAAAATGTGAATTACCAGTGTCCAGGACAGATATGTATCTATAAGCATACATTAAGTATTGAAAATGTGAATCAGATAGCGCGATATTAAAATGTGAATTACAAGTGTCCAGGACAGATATATATTTATAAGCATACATTAAGTATTGAAAATGTGAATCAGATAGCGCGATATTAAAATGTGAATTACAAGTGTCCAGGACAGATATGTATCTATAAGCATACATTTACCTTCATCCTGGATGAGAAGACTTAGTTTGTGCTGCAAAAGACAGGGCACAGACCCCATGTATAGCATATGCCTCAGACAATGAGGCAGAGCCTTGTTCCACGAATGTAGCACCCCACAACGAAACCCAGACATCCCAAAGTCCTTTAAACATCAGGTAAGCGTGAATTAAATTTTTGAATTGTTTTCAGCTTAATCATTGGTAACGGCACAATAGTTATTTTCTCCTCTCTCTAACTATATGTAACAATAGGCTAGTGTACAGATCTTACCTTGCTGAAGGACCAAACAAGGTGTGTGCGGTCTGGCTGAGGCAGGTCCTCCTCGGCTAATATACTGTGGAAAGTGGTTTCCTTGTCAAATATCGACATCCCATACACCTCATCCCAAAGCGTGTGCAGATCGTGGCTATGAGAAAAATATATAATCAAGATGGAAAGATCATTTTACTTTTGAAAAAAAATAATGTAATAGGACATCATAGTTTAGAATAGACATACAATATACGAGGAAACTACGCAACTCTAACTGTTTCACCCAGGAAACCATATCAGCAATTAAAAACAAAATCCTGAATCCTGCATTCCTGGAGCATTAACTTTCAGGTATTAGATTTTTTTTATTCTATTGTGCTTTATTTTGTTGAGGGGGGTGTACGTCACTTCAAACGATTTAAGTCATGTCATGACGAGACCTATTTATCGCCATTATAATGCTGCCTCACCTGTAATGTCGCAGGTTCATGGAATGACAACAAACCCGGTCACAGATCAACAAAGACAAAGGGGTTAACCCCTTGGGCCTGAGCCTCAGCTCATATGAGAAATTGGAACACGAACGCAATCTCGACATGAGCATAATTCCGTTTTCATAAATATCATAAATATACCAAAATAGATATAAAAAGATCGATAAAGACAAGAGTTACCTGGCAGCAAACTGGATTATCTGGTGCATGGTGTTTCTGCTGTACACATTGCCTGTAGGATTGTCTGGGTTAATAATAACCAAACCTTTCACTTTCTCTCCCTGTGGTAAGCATAATAGTCAGTAAGTAATGTTTCATCAATCAATTGATAAGCAGTAATTTCAGTATGATAAATATAATTGTGCAGACCTCCTGTATTGCCTTTTGGTAGCCTTCTTCTAATATTTCGCGATTGATTTCGAATCCATGACTCGCGTCATCCTTTGGCTAAAATAAATGGAAAATATATTTAGACATAAAATCAAAAGGTTTCTGAAGTTTCTTTAATAATTAATGCATTACTTGAAAACTATATCAGTATTATTCAAATAAGATAAACTTTACCTCTGGTGAAAGGTGTATATCGAAACACCTGACTCTACCACGAGTTCCCAAATCTGCTTTCATAACCCCGTAATAAGGGGCAAGACA